>PVIH01011536.1:0-68585 GCA_004025045.1 Sigmodon hispidus
GGAAGGAAGTGTGTAGAAAAATGCAAATAGATCCGAGCCTGTCACCCTGCACAAAACTCAAATCCAAGTGGATCAAAGACCTCAACTTAACCCCAACCACTTTGAACTTGATAGAAAAGAAAGTGGGAAATACACTTCTACAAATTGGCACAGGCCACCACTTCCTAAATATAACACCAGTGGCACAGGCACTAAGACCTCCAACTAGATCTTAAAACTTAAATTAACCTCTTTCTTTTAATCTACATTCTGTCATGTGATCTGTTATCTCTCCTCAGTTCCGTATGTCTGACTTCCTCCACACTGAGATTAAAATTCTCAAGCTTCCCCTTCTCCTGTAATATCATATTTCTTAAATACAAAGTGGTCTTATATGCATCAATAAAACATCTGTACTTTCTTTTTTATTTTATTCATCTATCCTCATGTAATATCATACAGTTTCCATCACTTTAAATTCTCAAATGTTGCTTGTCACATAGTTTTCTGTGGTGGAAATCTCTCTGTACGCTGTAAATAAAGGACTGTTTTGGCCTATGCACAGAAGTGGATGGAGAATCAGAGGACAGGCAGGTAGGAGAAGGGTGAAGTTAGTCAGTCGCCATCCGACCCCCAAAGGAGGAACAGGTAAGAGATACAGGTGAGCCACAGGCTTGGCCACGTGGTGGGCAGATTAGTAGAAATGGGTTGATTTAAGATGAAAGAGCTAGCTAGTAATGTGCTTAAGACATGGGCTAAACAGTATAAAGTATATAAGTGTCTGATTCATTCCTTTGGGGGACAAAAGCCGCTGCAGGTCAGGTTCCAAACCTCCCGGACCCAAATGGGCCCCGGGAAAAACTTTCTACAGCAGTTTTCCTACTTGCTTTTGGACTTTTCCATTTTAAGTTGGAATTTAAGATACTACAGATAGAAAATTTAAAAGAAATGTCATCTTATAATAGGGTATTATAATAGATAGACTTAGTATGTCCCATTATCTATTTATATATGAAATAATAATATTTCAGATTTCTCTGTGGAGGTCTTACATATCTTTATATAACTGTGCATCTGATTTTTACAGTACTATTCTAAATGTAGTTTTTTCTTTAAGATTCACTGTTAAGAAAATCTCTCAGCTTTACTTTTCCATCATAGTTCTTATCATATGTAGCACACTATTGTTTACTTATTTAGTAATATTTGTGTTGTTTCATAATACATTCTCAGGTGAAAATGCAAATTTTCATTTTCTCTGTTTACCTATATAGCACAGAGGCTAAGCAAAGGCAAAATATTTATTTAATATGTATGTTGTATGAATTATTACATATAAATGTGTTATTACTCCTGGTGTTCTACAAAGTAAAGTGAGAGAGAGAAAAGTCACAACATAAGATTGGTTTTCTGTTGATACTTTTCTTGGTGACTGTGAGGTTCCTGATCCAGTACTGAATGACAAGGTAGAACACAGTAGATGTAATCAATGTCCATGTGGAGTGGATTCAGAAGGGTTGTAAAACCAGAACCTCTTTAAGGTGCAGATTAAAACGAGTAAAGTAAGTTCACATTCTCATTGTTATTAAAGTCTTAGGTTGCTACTCAGAGATTAAAGGTGTTCACCAAAGATGGCTCCAAGCCATAGCATGAAATTATGGAGATATATATTGAGAGAACAAAGTAAATAATAGGCAGAAAGTCAAAGAAAGAGTGTGAAGATTAGAGACAGTCATTGAAGAAAATTAAAAAGGAAATTGGAAAGGTAGAACTGTGCAGAAGATACAGATCAGTTCACTAGTGTTGGTTGGGATAGCACTGAACCACACCATCCAAAGCCTCTTTAGTTGTGTCTTCTGTGAAATTAAGGTGAAAAGTCTTTTACATGGTACAAAAAAGGTCATATTTTAATGGATGGGGCAAAAGAATAAAAGAGAAATAATGCATTTGAAAGTGAGAAAGACAGAAAATGAGAAAATGTGGTGGGATGGATTCATTAGAGAATGTCCATACCTGCATTCTAAGTCATGAAAGCCAAGGCTCTACAGTGTTGGAACAAGTATTTTTAGTACAAAGGTTGTTGGCTTAAAAAAACAAAGAACAAACAAAGAAAACCACTAGTATTTTTACACCTCTGGCTATGGTTCATATATACTATATATGTTCTGTTCAATTTTCTTCACCTTTGCTAGCCAAGAAGCTTTATGAAAATCTCTACATTCCTGTAACCCTAATAACAAATGAAAATCAGGTCACACAATAAACTGACAAATATATCCATACTGATGGAAACAAAGGACAGAGTATTTGAAATGAGTCCTGTCTCAGAACATCTGGGTAGCTACATTTTCTCTGGCTATGGGACATGGTGTTATACTAAGGATTTTGAAGACTTCAGTAATACTTTAAGACCCATATTGTTCACCCACAGAATGAGGCAAATCGAGTGTACATAAATTCACAAAAGTAGGAGCCAAACTGTGAGTGAATTAGGAATGCCATGGTAGGCCTTTTAACGGGGTTTGCCCAAAGGAAACAAGCCTGACTATACTGACCAGCTACAGCTCCACCCGGCTCTAATTAGGAAAGCCTTGGGGTTTCTGTAGCAACTGTGCAGGACTTTAAGGGATACTCTAGGTAGGCTCCTGCTGGTTGCCAGGGAAACAGTCGCTAGGGGCACTGAGAAAGCTGAGCTTCATGAGTATGTGCTGTCTATGAGGTCCTCTTCTCTAGTCTTCTGGGAAAAGCATTTCTGAATCCTGGGCTCTAGATTTGGCATATTTCATCATCCTGGGACTTACCAGATGCAAACAAACAATAAGAAAGAAAGAAAAGAAAAGTTCTAACTTTAGCATGAAGCCCCAAAGTCTGCTCACATGCTCTCACATACACACACAACAGCAAGCTGTGTGAGTGTGTAAATAATTGGCAAACAATAATTAAAAGATAACTGATCTAAGGTGATTTTTTTTAGCTTAAAAGATTAGGTTCCCTTTTGTGATGTGGGTTGCTTGAGAGGCATCTGTTCAGAGACACCACTGATGAGGAGCTTTGCAAAGTTTGAGAAATATCTCCTGTTATTTGCAGAGCAATATGGGAAAACCTAGACTGAAACCAGAAAGGCAATTAGTTTCCCGTTTGGAAACAAAGAGACATCTGTGCAAAATTCACTAGCGGATTCACAGGGGGCAGGTACTGTGCATAAGGAATACATTCCAGCTGTACATCTCTCCTCTTCTTCACTTCAGTTCAAAAGCTCCAACTATACTTCAGTAGAATTATTTCCACAATTTAAGGGGAAGTCCAAGCTCATTAATAGCCAATTTCTAAGCTCTTCAAGGGCATAGTATAAAGATGTGTTGTATACCCTAGTTATAATATTTATAGATAATTGAAAAGGATTTTGGGAACTCCTGCAACCTTGCAAATTGGCAGTGGCCTTATTTTATGGAAAATGAAACTGAAGTGAAAAGACACTAGTAACTTAAGAAAGTTAAAAAGCAGGCTAACAGATAGCAAGTCAGTCCGTGTTACCGTTCAGTTTCACTACTGGAACATATACACGCACACACATATACACAGGCACCCACATGTATTCAATTTAATCTTGACAATTATCTATCAAGGTGTGTATTAGTATGCCTATTGAGTAAAACGTAGAAAGAAAGTAGAAAGAAGTATAATGTAATGCCCCAATCCACACAAATAGTAAATTATTGAAACCAAAATTAGATTCAAGGCCATCTAAGCAATTTCACTCTATTATTGGATCCACTTCACTTCAGAGTCTAGGTGAGTTTCTCTTGGTAATATGAAGGGCCCTGAGTGGTCAGATATATATTATGAGGTGAAAACAAAGGCAGATTAAATAAACAAGCACTGACCCTTACTCTGAAGCCAAATTTCTTCACTCTTTCCCTCTACTTGGAGGGTTACAAACAGTACCCTTCTATATCCTGTTGGTATCCATATCCAATATTCCCCCCCTAAGCTAACTCTACTTGAATGCATACTTCAGACATGGCACTCTTTGCTTTAACCTCTTAATGTCATATGTTGGCTCCCAGTTCTAGACTTTAAACATAGAACCATTGCAAAGGTTTTACTAGCTGCTCCTTCACCTTTTTGTCTCCATAGTTGTGTGCTGCTCCAGCCTTTGCCTCTAGTCTCCCTGTTTCTCGGAAACAGCTGCTGATGTTAATGAAGACTCTTTTGCACTTGGTTTTACCTTCACCCTCCTTAAGGGCTGTAACCTTACTATGTCCCTGTGAGTTTGGCTGGCTGAAAGAATGGAAGACTTTACGTGCATGAGACTTTACAAAAGCTCATCTGATGGAGAATCAGGATCTGTTGGATGCTCCATGGCATCAGTTACATTTTTTGCAAAGATGCTGTCATCAGTCCTTATCCTCTGTCCTAGGAAACCTGCTACTACCAGGACCTGTTGCTATCGATTCCCAACCCAGAGGACATTATCACAGCAACTACAGGTAGCTCATCTGCAATCTGACAGGTTCAGTCATATGTTTGTAATTGTTGGCTTCAGTTTGCTCATATATTTCAGATAAGGTAAATTTAATATTCAAAATATTATATAGTATACATTAAAATATTGTTGCTGGACATGGTGGCTCACACTTGCAATCCTAGCATTTAGGAGGCTGAGGCATAGGGTTGTGAGTTTGAGGTTCACCTGAGCTACATTGGAAACTACTACCTTTCAGATCACTTTTATAACATCTATGAGTAAAGCTACAAAATGAGGTGCTACTACAGCTAATGTTCGGGAAACCTAACAGAGGTCAGAGTCTGTTTCTCTTCTACCTGTCTTACTGCTGCATACAATTTTTATTTTGTAACAAGACTTATTTGGATCAAAGGCACATTAACAGTGTGAATAGACAGAAGCAAAAATGCTCAGCCTACAGGAGAGTAAGAGACTTGAAAAAGAACGATCAAGGTTTGCCTGACCACCAGCCTGTCTGGGAAACAGGGCTATACCTGGGGTCATCTTGCATCATATGGTCATCAGCTTCCTTGCCTGGTAATAGTGGGCCCATGAATGAATTTAGAACAAGGCAGCTGGCTGAGTTTACTTAATGCTGTGTCTAGTCAGTTCATGATCTACATAATTAATATTGTTATATTGTCTCAACAAAAATGATTCTTATGCAGTAAAAGCTAACTGATACAGTCATGAAAAGACACAATAATCAAGTGAGGGTAAGGTGAAAATCAGAATTCACATAGCTTTCACCTCCACATCTATAGAATACAAGGAATTGCATTCTTCCTATTGACTAAGAAAGAAATAATCTGGGAAAAATTAAAAATATATAATACAACAGAGTCATAGTCAGAAGAGAGTTGATAGAGTTATATCTTTTTATAGTCAAGGAGATATGTGATCTTACATACAAAGAAAGAGGAGTCTAGAATAAAAAAATTCTGTAATATCAGGGATAGGGAGATTGTTCAAGGGACAAAAGGCTTATTACACAAATATAATCATATAAGTTCATATCCTCAAACACCTACATAAAGGCCAGGCATGACTGAGTGTACCTGTAATTCTAGAACTGGAACAGAGATAAGTGAACCCCAAGGACTCACTGGACAGCCAGTCTAACTGAAATGGCAAATTCCAGTTGCATTGAAGAGACTTTGTCTGAAAAACAAGGTGGAGAGCAGCTGAGGAAGACACTCTAACATCAACCTCTGGTTTCCATATGCCACACACACACACACACACACACACACACACACACAGACTGAGTACACAAATTGCACACATAATATTCTATATAAGCAGCAAAAGGCAGGTAGATGTCAATGATTCATATTGCAGGAGAATCTTCTAGAAGTCTTTTCTGACAGTCTCTGTACACATATAACATAGGGCAAATCATCAATTGACAATGAGGATGATGGGAATGTTGTTGGCTTCTAAAGAGAAAATAAAATCCTAAATCTTCTTTAAGGAAAAGTGTAAGAGTGCATAGAAATGTGACAGAGTTATGATCCTCAAATAGTGTTCTGGAAAAGCAGATTTACTGACAAAATATGATGCAAACATAGAAAATGACATAATATACATTTTAAATCACACACTTAAATGTTAAATGATTAAAATTGAAAAGAAAGTTCAATGTAAAGTTAAAGGGGAGATAGGATAAAAATTATATGTGAAGTGTGACTACATTCAAAGTATTCTCACAAAGCCGCTAAAAATATAGCCAGGAAATCCAATGCCAGCATGTCAACAGCAATGTTTCCTTAATACAGAGACTCTAGCAGATTTAACGTTTTTTTATAATTTTTATGCATTTTCAAATAAAAGATGACTTCCTTAAAAACAGAAAAATAACCAACTGACATTAATTTAAAAACTGACAAACAATGGGGACCACAATTTCTCCCTTCTTGACCCTGAATTCCTAGAGCCGAGCTGACATGCTGGGAATTTCCAGAGGTGCACAGAAGCTGATGGGAAAATAACAGTGAACTTAGAAAATCGAAGAATCACAGAAAGACAGCTACTTAATAAAGTACAAGTGGTTTAGTCTCCAAAGCTGTTAACTCCTGTCTCGTTTGCTATTGTTCAGAGATATTTATGTACTATCCCATTACAGTCAGCATACTTTACATTTTCGTATCTTGACTTTATACTTTCTAACTAGAACATGACTCCAAGTGAGGAATACAGGCAATGTATTCCACAGTCCAGAATGGGAAACCTTGATTTCTCTAACAGTTTTGACCCAGAAAAAAAAATCCATATTGAACAGTCTAAGACCACCCCAAACACACACTCACACTTCACTCACACCTTTTGTCTGGAAAGAGACATTTCACAGCTCTGCTTCATTGTTCAGTTGGAATCAGCCCTTGACCACAGACTCCTAATGGGATGATGTTTTAATTACAAAATAGTTACATTATCCATATTCAGCATAGTAACAACAGAAGATTGAGGGTCAAAGAGAGTAGAATTAAGTTTTCAGCTCTACTATTGATAGGTTTTATGATCCAGATCAAATATTTAAATTTCATAAGTCTTAGTTTTCTCAAAAATAAAGTTAAAATGGTAGTATCTTGTTTCAAATAATAGTTTTAACTCCTGGGTATCATATCATGTATGGAGTTCTCAGTATAATCTTAGTGCATAAAAAACACTTCTTAAGTGGGAACTGTGGAATTATTATTCCTTAGACTTTATTATAGGAGTTGGGTGAAAAATCAGTTCAAATATAAAGAATAAGTATTCAGAAAACCATGAGGAGTGTGTGTGTGAAATCTAATTATGATTACGTTATTTCTTACGCCAGGCCTCTGCTACACAGGTGAGGTGTGAAAGCAACCATGGACTCAGCCAAAGGTGCTAAAAGCCACCTCATACCTATAAAAATGTTCTTGACCCTTTCTTTTCCATGTTGCTTTAACAATCCAAAAAAAAAAAAAAAAACCTGACATAAAAGTAGGATCAAAAAAAAATCATAGTAAAGGAAAAAATTAGCAAATAATTGGTGGAAGTTCTATTTAATTTGTTTCAAAAATGGATCTATTCTTTGAAATTTCTCTTAATTGAAATTCTGAGTGACTTTTAAAATAATCACCGGGATTATAGTGCTGTAATATGAGAATCACGGCATCTTGGGCACATAGCAGCAGAGTTCAAAGGGACAAGGGAGGACATAGCTAAGTGAATTACCATGAGAATTGCTAGAAAAATTGTCTGGAAAATTTAATGCATAGTTTCCTTTCTTAATTCCCCCCATTTCTCATTTTATTTTAAAATAGTATTTTCTCTTACAGTATGTCCTGCTTATAATTTCCCCTCTTTCTATTTCTTCCAGTTCCTCCTTTCCTCTTTTCAGGACCCTCCACCTTTTGTCTCATTAGAAAAGAAAAGAACAGAATTTTAAGACATTATAACCAAATATGAAAAAATAAAACATAATACAATAAAGTAAAATCATCACATCGAGGATAGACAAGAAAACCCCACAGAAGGAAAAGAACCCCAAGAGGAGGCACAAGAGTCAGAGACCCTCTTACTGACATACTCAGGAGTTCCGTAATAATACTAAGCTGAAAGCTTAATATATATGCAGGGACATGGTGCAGATTCACATAGGCCCTGTGATTGTTCCTTCAGTGGCTCTTAGTTCTCATATGAGCATTGCTTAGTTGATTCACAGGACCTTGTTCTCCTCATGTCCTTCATCCCCCTTGGTTCTTACATGCTTTCTGTAACCTCTTTAACAGGATTCCCTGAGCTCTGAAGGGAAGAATCGATAGAGCCATCTCATTTAAAGCTGTGTATTCCAAGAGTACTCTTTCTCCACATAATGTATGACTATGGGTCTCTGTATTTATTCCCTTCTGCTTCTGGAGAGAGCCTCACTGATTATGACTCTCTGATTATGATTATGATATAAGGTTCTGATCTATGAGTGTTGCAGGATATCTTTAAGGGTCACTTACTGAGTCAGTGTTGAGTTTTTTTTCCTTTTTTAATTTTATCTCTTTATTATAAAATAATAAGTGCTGAAGTGATGGTTCAGATAGTAAAATGCTTGTAGTAGCAGTGTGAAGATCCCCAGAAATGAATACAATAAGCCAGGCAAGGCTGTCAGCTTGTGACCCCAACTTGAAAATCTATTTCTAGTCTGATAGTATTCTTGAGTACCAAGGGAACACTGTGGCCCCATGAAAGTTTCTTCTTTTGCAATGCAATATTGTGGTGTGGAGATCTCTCAGATAAACAGTTGGTTTATGTGAAGGTGCCCTTTTTAGTTCATTGTGTGCTCCTTTGTAAAAGTGGGTTCTTGAGTCCAGGTCCTCATGCATGCACAGGAAACACTTCTTATTTGGATGTTGGTCTTCTTAGTCTCCTCCAACCAGGTTGTGGTTTTTCAGCTTGGCTGTGTTCTCTGCTCAGTTCCCTGCAGCAGCACAAACAGCACACCACACAAATCTCTGGCACCAGTTCCTCCTCAAAGCCAAGGGCTATCTAGTCTTTGGTTCTTGGTCATCTAAGCAGATGTTGAATATGGGTTACACCTCATGCAGTAGGCCTTAAGTCAAATCAGACATTGTTTGATTCCTGCTTCAAGCTTTTTGCAACCATTACTTAAGCATATTTTGCAGGCAGGACAAAGTCAAAGGTTTGGGGGCTGAGTTGATGCTTGTTTCTCCTTAGCAGCCTACAGAGTACTTCTTCATGCAATAAAGACAGTAGAATGTAGGGGTGAAGACTCTATGTAGGCACCAACTCAATTTCTCCATGTTCTATGAATTGTGTGGGTGTTTTACTCCACAAAGGAGTCCTGCCATCATTTTATGTAAAGCATTTACCTTAGCAACAACCTGAGTTCTTTGGGAATTTTCATGGGGACCCTCCTCCCCTGGCCAGCAACTTAATCGAATGCAACTCAGTCCTTTTGGGGACAAGAGATGGCCAGTTGGCTCTCCATATCCCTCTATTACCAGGGAACCTCATTCCATCTTCATATGTTTATGAAAGTTTCTACTGCTCTAGGTTTCCATATCATCTCTCAAATGTCCCTAATTCCCAGTGTCTCTCATCCTGTTCCCTCTCTACCCTACTCTTGTCTTCCCCATCTGGTCTTCCAATTCCCATCGACAACTAGCTCACTCCCCTCCATAAAATCTATACTATTTCCTTCTCCCAGGGTGATCCATGTGCCCTCCCTAGTCATCCTCTATGCCAAATCTCTCTGGGTCTATGGATTGTAGGTTGTTTATCATTTATTTAATGACTAATATTCACACACCAAAGTCCTCTGAATCATATAATACAAGGAGTCACATCTGTTTGCAAAATTGGGTTCAACTCCCTTTAGCAAGAGATGGAGGAGACTGGTTCTCTGTCTATCAGCCGACTAGCTAATATTTCATTATGGGAATTATCACTTTTGAACTTGTCCATGATTCCTGATTATCAAAATCACTCACCTCTATGTTCAACAGATTTTTTAACCAAAAAATATTTTTAAAGAAAAAACTAGAGTAGAACAATCACACCATCAGTTCTTTTGAAGTTATATTCAAAGCATTAGTGTTAACTCGAGTGTGATAAATGAAAGTGTCACTTGGCTGGGAGATGAAAATCTCTGACATTTTTCAATGCTTGGATAAACCATTAGGAGAAATTATGAAACAGAAAACTTGTGTAGTAAAGTGCACATTACCTCATTTTTAGATCTTTAGTTCTTTATCACTTATCTTTATACTCTTGTCTCTTTCCTATTTAGCTTTTCAAATTCATAATCTCAATGAACTAAAGAATGAAAATTTATGCATGGTAGTTTATAGAGTTTGCTTATGTAAGCTGATGAATGATCCAGAAATTACTAAAATCTGTTAACATAAGCAGACTGGTGAATAATGGGCAGCTTTGGAAGTGTAGGGGGCATGTGAGCTTCTGGGATGGACTTTACTGATACTTTCCATAAAAGTATACTCTGTGACTAGTTACTGTAAAGTTTGCTCTGTTAAAGTTGTGGTCACTGGATGTTCATACAAGGAAATCTAAATATAGGCCACAGTTTTCATTGGTAATGATGTATCCATAAAGTAAAGCACTTTCTCAAGCATCCTAAGGCTACTCAGAACCAGCCTAGATGTCCTAATACTTTGCTCCTAGGATTGCAAGAGGACAAATCCAAAGAAGTGTTCCTAATGAACAGAATTAAAGTTAACTGGGTAGATTTGTTTCCATTTTTCCTAACACCAAAAAAAAATACTTATTTTTTTATTTACATGTATATAATCTTTTGCTAGAAAAATTGAAATAATAAAAAAATAAAAAGAATTTCTTCACACATAGAATTGCCTCAAAAAATCATTCAAAAAGCAACACATGCATATAGATTGTGTCACTGTGAAGGGCAAACCATAGTTCCACAGCCTTTAATTTTCAAGCAAATTAACTGATATTTTCATGTGACTAGGCTGAAAATGAAAACATGTTGTGATTTATGGTTGTATCTAAAGTCAGAAAATAATTTTAGTGTCACTGTATGTCTGTGGAAACCCATGCATTTACTGGGTGTGTTAAGAGAAAGGCCTTTGGGTCTTTCCTTCTGTATTTTGCTGGTCTCGCTGATCCATTGTCTCATTATTTTTATTTTGGTAGAAGAAGGGGGAAGAAAATATGCAGCAGAATGTAAAAGGGAAAATTGGATCAGAGTAAACAGCTGGAAATGAAATAAAAAACATAGAATACAGATATCTAAGTCAGAGCAGAAGGTTCAAGTTCATCTTATGAAGACATTTATGTTCTGTTTTATAAAATCATTTTGTTATTCTCTTGATAAAGAAAAGAAAAACAAGACATGTTTTATGGTTTTATATTTTCTACCCAATAAAGTAACCATTTACAACCTGTTAACAACTCACTTCCTAAGTCTCTAGTCTCTGCTTGCATACAGTGTTCTGGTTAAAATCTTTTTATTCATCATTTGCCAAATATACCAGGCAGTTCATCCTTTCCTATGTGCTCTCACAGCTGCAGAATCAGTGGGGAATATCTTTCCTTCTCATACTCACTGACAAACTTTGTCTCTTTAAATATAAGCCATTTTTACTTTCTTCGGCCATAATCACTCCCACCTAAATCTGTGTTCCCGTAACATTTGCATGCACATTTTTATAATATGTGCCATATCATTTTAAGATCTGCACTGATGTGTTCATTTCCTTGAAGAGAATGAGCTATTTAAATCAGGGTTGTGTGTTATTTATCCTGGTGGCTCTAGTCTGCTTCTGACACATGGGAAATATGCATTCATTGAAACAATTCATGTAGACTCTCATATTTCCTACAAAGGAGTAGGAAACAGATTTCAGAACTCCTGGTTAAAAGTGGAGCCCAGTTCTAATTATTGAACTGCATGGATTCCATAACTCTGCAGCTCTTCCGCAGAGTGCTTGTTCACCCACCCCAGCTGGAGCAGTCATGCTCTAGTGACTCCAGATGGTTGCCATGGGCCTTGGGCAGCTGGGTGGGGAATGCACCTTCCATCTGATTGCACTCACCATGGGTGGGCAGGTGCCCTCTGTCAGGATGGCTACAATAGGATGCCAAATGGGTGGCTCACTTAGGTGAAGGCAGCAAATGCAAATTGTCGTGGTTCCAATCCCAATACTGACCTCAAGCTTGGAAAACGTTGTTGACCTTGAAATAACTGGCCCCTCCCTTATGTAGGTCATTGTTATGATCACTGCCTAGGAGCTTGGCCTCTTTCTCAGATTCACTTACTTCAGTTCCATATCCAGCTTGAGAAATAAGTCATCAAGAACCACAATGCCTTATTGAGTCAGCTATCTGGAGTGCTACCAAATTCTCCTTAGGTGGTGGACGATTCTAATGCCAGACTCTGTCCAGATGGGCAATTACAGGTAAACAAAGAAGGTAGATAGGCCAACTTCATCCAACTAGGAACTCCCAGGGCCGCTGATCAAGCTCTTTCTAATGTGGAACTCTCCCTGATGTATCAGACTTCTCTCATTCCTTCCAAGTACCAGCCTGTCTTGCTGGATATTGAAGAGGCCTGTGAATTGAGTTCCTGGCTTCTGTTCTTATTTCTTCTATGTATTCCATGGAAATACTATGTTATACTCCTGTTATGTTTATATAAATCAGTCCAATCATTACATTATACAAATAACTCATTGTATCTGATGCTAGCTTGACATAGTGTCCTAGATTTGCCTTTTCAGAATGAACACAAAAAAAAATGGTGAGATTAGCCAACAATCTATTCTATTCATGTTTTTTTTTAATGAAAAAAGATGTTATATGCAGTTTTTACTGAGATACACTTGTTTCTTCTACAGACCTGGCCATCGGGCCATCCATGATCATTATCACCTTATTTCACCCTCCTATGCTTTCACCATAGTTGATTGAATCAAGAGTGAACACATGATTCAAGAGTAATTGACTTAGGGTGATGGAGAGATGGCTGAATGGTTAAGAGTTCTCATTACTCTTGCAGAAGACTCACATTCAATTCCCAGCACCCATATTGCAGTTTATCTACAAGTTTAGTTGTAGGCAGAGTTTTTCTGTGTCTAGGCAGCTGCTCCAAATAACCATTCTGGGTCTTAATATTAATTATAAGTGCTTGGCCAATAGGCCAGGCTTGTTAGATAACTCTTACATTTGAATTAACCTTTATTTCTTCTTTTCTACCCTCTGCCACATGGCAGTACCTTCTTTCTGCAGAGCATGTTTAGCTCCTGCTTCCTCTGCATCTCTCTCATGACTCCTCTGATGCCAACCTTCTTCCTAGCATTTCCTCTGCCCTGAAAATCCAGCTTAGCTATTGACCAATCAGCTTTTTATTAGCATAGAGAACAACACATTTTCACAATGAACAGAAAGATTATTCCACAACATTTAGTTTCAAGAAATTAATGTTCTCTTCTGACCCCAATGATTCACAGACATACATGAAAGCAGAACACTCAAAAATAAAATAATAAAATAAACAAATATTTTTAGAATGGTAATAAAAAACTTTAACCTAATGAGCATTGCAGTGTTGTTACCTCAGCAATGTGGAGCCTCACATCTAGAAATGTAGAAGAGAATACAAGAGAAGTTGATCAGTAGGGTAAAGGAAATGCTGTGGAAGGAATAGATATATCTGACTCTCATGAGCATCAATACCCAGGAATTGAAGGCAACAATTACTAGTCACTAAAGGAGTAAACTGGATAGAAAAAAAAGTTTCTGTGTTCCCAATATTTTTGCTTTTCCTAATTAGGAACAAGTTGCCTGACTTCACAGTGACTCTTTCAAAGAGAAGAAGTCAAAAGTCTTTGCTAAAAACAACAACAAAACATAGCTACTTAGCTGTATTCTTGTCTTTTTTTAAAAAAAATATGTATTTCCTTAGACAGAAACTTTCATATTTAATGTTTTAATAATCACATGCAGGAATTGCTGAATGCCAGTATCTTACAGGCGCCATGTCAGAATTATATATGGTTTAGACTGTAGACTGTCTCCCTTCTCTTCTGTATCCTTAACTAGGGGAAGGACTGTGTCCAAGAAACTAACCAGAAACTAACCACAGACTAAGCAGTCACTTTCTGGGACCCTATTGAATAGGTGACTTTACTTGTTGAGAAGACTAGACCAATCAAATTATAAAATGAGCTGTTGATTCCAAGCTAAACTGATCTAACCTGGCTCTTAGAGTCTCATTGGGAATGCGCTCAAGTTCATGAGGACCTATTAGAAAATATTCGGTAATTTTGTATACTGGTATTAATGAAAGCTTATGTTTGATATCTAAGTTTGTATTAGTTAAGTGACAGATGCGTTACCTGTTTGACCCAACAGTTATGATTCTATGTAGTACAAGCAGATCCATAAAATGTTACACAAATATCCACGTTTTTTCCCTAGATTATTCACCACTGTAACAACCTCACAACTGTCCTCTGTCATTGTTTCACTGTATTCTGTAAATTGATATATCAACTTGTGTAATTTCATCTAAAGAATAATATGATTGTATGTCTCCTTTGTTGAAAACCTTCCAGTGGGTTTCCAATCCATACAGAATTAAATTGAAAATCCCTGGAGATCAGGAAAGCCCTAATCCTTAAATCCTAGCATACCTCTTTGCCTCACTGTTCCTCTCTTACTCTCAGAATATGGACACCTGCTTCCTCAAGCCTCCTACTTTGGTCTCAATTCTTTTGTGTTGAATTTCTTAAAACTTAGGTGTTACAGCAAATGCCATCTTCTTTTATGCAGTTAATCCCTATCTGTACTACAAAATGCAGAGGTCAGGTACCAGCCCCTTGAAATATGGCAGGCCTAGAAATATAAGAGGTCAAGGACAGTATGAAAATACCACAGAATCTCATACACAACATAACATTAAAATTTACTTCACTTTTACTAAATTTTAAGGGGCTACCAGAACAATAAAATATTCTTATGTGGCCTGAGTTTTGTTTGTAAACAGCACAGATCTCTACCACTCTTCTATCTAATGTCTACTTAGTACTTATGATCTTGCTTTGGCTGAGTTTTGTTTTCTAACTATGAGAAGAAAAGCTCCAGATAGGATGGAGATTTGTTCTGTTTGCTTCTGTATTTTAAACAGTGGAATAGAACAGAGATATCTATCAGATCACAGACAACAAATAATTTTTAATTATCAAATAATTGGGCACAACCGCTTTATTGACTGTGCTGTTATTTCAGTGTATTCTATTCAACTGTAACCTAGGACTTTCAAACTAATTCTCAATATTTCCTTACTAGCCACAGAGTTGGGAGCTGGTGCAATTTGGGCTTCACTCACTCAATGGATTTGGTCCAACAGATAACACACCTGTCACTTGCCTAGTACAAACTTAGACCTTAAGCATAATCTTTCAGGAATGTCAGCAAATGAAATTACTGAGCATTTTACATCAGGCACTCATGAACTTGAGTACATTACCAATGAGTCTTTAAATTCTTTAAAAGTCAGATTAGATCACATTTGTTTGGAATCAACAGCTCATTTCATAATTTGGTTGGACTAGTCCCCTTCTAAGCCAGTAAAGACACCTATTCAATATGGCCCCAGAAAGTGACTGCTTGACCCTTGGTTAGTTTCTTGGACACAGTCCTTCCCCTAGTTAAGAATACAGAAGAGAAAGGAGACAATCTACAGTCTAAAGCCAGCCCTCCCGTTGGCCAAATTCTCTTTCACTGGCTATCAGTTTGCAAAGTGTAGCTTCCCCCTCCTCTCCCAGTTGCTTTTTAAAAATTATCTCTCCTGCTGCTGATGGAACATCACTCTTGTGATTTTTTTCCAGGAAAGGAAAATTATTACCAGCTGAATAACAATTGGGTTAAAGCAGTCGCAGTCGGCAGTGGAGATCTGGCAGCTGAAATCTGACACTGTAACTACCACTTACAGGAGACTTTCTGGAGAGCAACTCAGACAGGCTCAGGAAAGTCACATCCTTTAGACTATGTATATGCCAGAAGAACAGGGTCTAAAAGGAGGGAAGGGGGTATGAATAAGTAATCTCTTTCATATAGTTTTGAGAGTAATATTTTATAAATCATGATTATATAAGCAGTAAATACTATAGGGGATATTCTCTCTCTCTCTCTCTCTCTCTCTCTCTCTCTCTCTCTCTGTGTGTGTGTGTGTGTGTGTGTGAGAGAGAGAGAGAGAGAGAGAGAGAGAGAGAGAGAGAGAGAGAGTTTGTCACTTTGATGTTACACTATGTATTCTGTTAAAATAACTGAGTGGAAGATTAAAGTAATTATTGAATGGAAAAAGGAGCAATAATGGTAATAATATTGATCAAGGCAAATGTCATACACTAAAACCACAGAGCTGGTATGAGAGAGCTGAACCAGGAACAAAGACTATATTTTAGAGATTCTGCTCTTGGAACATTTCTTTCTAGAGTTTGGAACTAAATTCTGAAGTATAGAAAAATTAGTCAGACTTATACATGACTTAGACATAAACTGGGAATACATACAGTGATAGTTGCTTTGGTCTGCCTAGTGGGCACTATGAGGGGGGACGATTATGATTACCTTAACTCATGTGGGAAGACCTCCACTAAAATTGTGCAAAGCCTTTCCCTGAGTTTAGGTATAAAAATAGAGAAAGTGAGCTGAGCCTTAGCACAAATGCATTAATTCATTCTCTCTACTCCTGACTGTGGATGCTACTGGATGCTTCAAGTCTCTGCCTTGACTGCCCACAAAGATAGACTGTAATCTGCATTCATAAGTTTAATAAACCCCTTCTACAATAAGTCATTTTACTATCACAGAAACAGAAGTAAAATCAGGACAGATATTAATCAGCAGAGAAGAAAATACCTCTTATTGAGTGTCTCTGCTCACACCACAGAACTGAATTCTACACATGGCATTATTATTAATCACATAGATTCCCCACCCCACCCCATCTTTTTTCTCCCTCCTTTAAACCATCTCTCCATTTTAACCATGATTTTATATTTTGGAAAAATAATTAAAAAGAAATAGAGATCAATCAGACAAATAAGGGAGAAGAGAGAGAAGGAAGTGAGAAGCGTGCTGGTTGCTCACCCTCACTCAGCCCTGAACAGGGGCGATAAGGAAAGCTGAGCTTCTTTCTCATAGATCTGGTTGTGATAAAGTCCCTGTCTTATTTTCTTCATCCGTAACTTTCCTTTTCTTCACACATCCCTTTTGTTTGCATCCTCAGATTTGTCAAAGACACCATTGTACGTTAATTCTAAAAACATACATTCTCCACTTGCTCTGCATTAACAATGGATTCTTATGGAGTCCATTCTCTGCAGAGGAGCGCCTAACCCAGTCTTAGTATTGGGATGAGGGAATTGGACCTGCCTGGAGTGGATGCGCCAGGCTGAGCTGATCTACCTTGGGACTTCTTGACTTTTTGGGGGAGAGAAGCGGGAATGGAGAGGGGAGGGGCTGAAGGCGGACTGGGAGAGATGAGGAGAAGAGAAGGGAGGGCAAGCAGGGGATACTTGGAAAAAAAAAAGACCTTTATTTAAATAAATAAAAAACAATAGATTCTTAGAGTGGGGTTTGATTGAGGATTCTGACAGTGGAGGAGATGGGAGAGAAGAACATACTGGTTAATCAGAGCTCCAACCAATCAGCTTGTCCTTGAAGGCGTCCTGTTCTCTTCACCCTATGTCTGCACTCCACACAAAGTCCTCACCTAAAGAAATAATCAAGTCTCTACACAAAGTATTTTTTATACTTCCACTAGGTCATCACTATCTAGGAGAACAAACATTATGCAATATTCTGCTTGGTAGAATCTTTCTCCTGCCTCTGACAGGCCCGAGGAGCCCCAGTGTGGTATGCCTATGGTCAAGGTACAGATGAATGAAATCCATGCTACTTTGCTTAGGAAAGGGAAACACCGTTACAACAATGAGAGGTACAGCCCTGCAAACTCTGGGTTAACTTGAGAACACTTTCTCTCTTACCTTTGGTGTTAGAAAAATTTTCCAAAAATGAAGGTTTCTAAGGACTGTCAAAAAGAGGTCTGGCATACACCTTGAGCAGAAATATTAGGAAAGGCTTTGAAAATGATTCAAAATAATTTAAAAGTTAGGAAAAAATAAAATAATCCTTAGAACATTGTTTTATTCTATATGAATGAGAAATATTGATTTAATAACAAACATTTTATTTACTAAGTGCCTTAGTTCTAAATGCCAGAATAGATGTTAAATAAGTGCTTCTTGATTTTTAGAACTTTGGAGGGCTGTGCCTGTAGCATAAGTGAGGCATCTGAGAGAAAAGGATCACTGTAAACTGATCTCAATCAGCTTTGTCACATACAACATTTAGAATCTCAATAAATCATTATAGCCACTAAGAAATAAAGGCCTCAGGTCATAAACGACAGCTAATTCCTCAAAACGGAATATCTGATGATTATAAACAAGGGTTTCAAGTCAAATTTGTGACACAGAGAACCATTTATTGCATAAGAATTTTTGGCTAGAGGTATACCATTCCATATATTCATCTCGGTACCTTCAATGAAGCCAGATTCTAACACAATGGAAGAATAATGAACTGTAACCTCATGTGGCAATTTTATTAGGCAAGAGAAAGGATTTTTGCATAATTGCCAGGATCACACTATCAAAGGTCCTAAATTACTGGCTGGACAGAGACTGATTAGGGGTCCAGCCCCAAGGGACTCATCCCTGAGAGCTGCAGAACACAGGCCTCAGGGGAGTATTTGAATGCAAAGGTGAGGAAAGTCTCTAAGATACTAAGCCAATCCTTGCATCTTCAATGCTTTAATTTCATAACAGACAGCCCCATTTCTAACATCCATCATGCTAATTAATAGGTTGCTAGTTTTACCAATAAAAATCAAATTTGACATCCAGCATGCTAATCAGCAAATGCTAGTTGTCCGATGAGACAAGAATAACAGAAGGGCTTCCAATGGCCACTTCTGGATTGTGGCCCTGGCTGATATGATGCTAGATGAGGATTTCAGGACCCTACTTACGCTCCACATTCAAGAATCAAGATTAATGTAGTTTAAATATCTGTGCCATCCTGTTTAGTATAAGTAAGATTTTAAAATCAATCATAGAGTTCAAAATAGTTAATGGAGAGGACACTAAAAAGTTATCAAGATTCAGCATAACCAGTTGGACAGAATTAGGATTTGATGAGAATATATAAATTATGGGAAAGTAGATTTGACAAAGAAGTCTGAAAAGACTCTTTGGTAACAAGTGAGAAGACTAGGTAGGAATGTAAAGACTGATCATCATATTGCAGAATGAATAAAATGAGAGACAAACATAGAAACTACTAAGCTCTTTATTCTAACTGTCATAAACTTATTAAATTATTAAATAGGGTGACCAGATTAAAAAGAGAGAGTTCCAAAAACTGAGTGCCAAATTAAACATTTGTTAGGTTGGTAGTGTGATGAGAATGAGGGTAGCATTGATGGTGATGGTGGTGATGGTGGTGATGATAACCGAGGTATTAATGATACTGGTGGTAATAATGATGAAAATGAATATAAATTATGTTTGTAGTGGTTATGGTGGTAGTAATGAGGATGGTGTTAGAGATTATGATACTGTAATTATGATTCTAGTGTAATAGTGATGATGTGTTGTTGATGATGATAATATTAAAACCTACCATGCATATTATGCTTACCTTTTTCTAAATATTGTTTTAAGTGGCTTAAATCATTCATTTAATTTTTAACAT
This sequence comes from Sigmodon hispidus, assembly GCA_004025045.1. Lineage (NCBI taxonomy): Eukaryota > Metazoa > Chordata > Mammalia > Rodentia > Cricetidae > Sigmodon > Sigmodon hispidus. The sequence goes on from PVIH01011536.1 coordinate 19,775, forward strand.
TCCTGATTATGATAATCATATTAGTGTCATTTTATAAATGAGGAAACTCAAAATGCTCAGTAAGGTATACAAGGTCATAATTAATGGGATAAGGTGAAGTTATCACAGGTCAGTCAGAAAGAGCAGCCATTGAAAGAAGGGCTGAGACAGACTAACTTAATTGGGCCCAGGAACATTGGCTCATATTGAGGAGAAAATCTAAGGATAAAATGTGTTTAGAGCAGGCCAAAATTATTTGGTGTCATAGCTACTAGTGACATTTCTAAGATCAACTTTATTAAAGTAGAAAGTCAAAAAAACCAACTAATGTTAAAGAAAGAATGAGAGGAACAAAGGCAGATATGAAAACTATAGGAAGGCATTGAAAATATGTGTTCATGAAGATGAGAGAGCAAGTCTCCACACTAAAAAAGGTGACTAAAAAAGAGCAGCAAAATGTCTGAAACAGGGGAGAGGGTATGGAATTTCAAATAGGTGTCACCTTAGGCAAGGAAGTAGAAGTTCAGGAAACAAATGGAATATTGATTTTAGAGAGATATTGAGACATCTTCCATTTCTAATGTTTTGATTTATGCATCCTGTGTACACAAACAGCCTTCATGGTACAACGCTGATGAAGGTGTGCAAGTTCCTAACATGCTTCTTTTTCTCAGTGAAACAAGAGGTCATGTCACCAGATAATGAAGGGGTGGATAGGAGTTTGGGTAGTTTGAAAAGTGTGAAGAATATATCAACTTAGAAAACAAAGAAGTGAATTAATGAGAAAAATAGAGTTAGGCAGACAGACAGACTCACACACACACACACACGCACACACACACACACACATGCATGTACACACACACGGAAAACCACACATGTACACACATGAATTTGCAAGTAACAACAATTGAAAAATGGGATAAGTAAAGGACATGGGAGAGGTTGAAATGGGAGAAAAGGAAAAGGAGAATGATGTAATTATATTATAATCTGAAAATAGAAAGTTTATTTTAAAATGGATGATAATTGCTTGGTTTATAATTGTAAAAAGAAAGGATTTTTGAATAGCCTAAATGTAGAAAGGCAAAGTGAAATTACAACTTTCACTATAATGTCTGAATGCATGTGTATTTTCCATAGATGTGACTCAGTGTAAGGAAAAATACAAAACAAACAGCAAGGAAACTAAAATCAGGCAAGCAAAGCACTAACCAGTATTGAGGCATTTTATCATTTGCTTGAGAAGATTCTTTGGAAACACCAGATGTTTTTCACAGAGATCCTGATATGAGTTGAGTGAGTCACCAGTGTACCAGCAAATAGGGAAGAAATGTCTCCTCCAGGAAAGCTCTGCCTGAGTCACAAATTGAAGCTTGAAGAGTATATATAGATTACTGTCCAATAGTAACACATCCAAGAGACAGTCTTTATCTGCTGCCAGAAGGCTCTGAAGCTGGGAAGAAACTGTATTGCCCAGGTAGGAGATAGAGCTTGGCCAATGGACTTTCTATTCCCAAATGTTGGTTAAATCAGTAATCATCAAGTTGAGCCAGGCATGATTGTGGGGGTATGGGAGGGCAGGGGAGTAGATGGGTGGGTACAAGTGTAGTCCAAGGAAAAACATCAAAAAGCCAAACAACTAATTCATCTCTATAGGCAACCAACCGTCAGGAGCCTATTATGGCAAGAAAGATGCCATTACTGTTCTGGATAGATTACGTGAGGCTTGGTGATCAGTGCAACAATTTTAAGAGGTGGTCAGATTTTTAGAGGTGATAAGTAGATTGACCACAGGAAGTGTTACTCTTAGAAAGAATCATGGCAGTCCTCACAGGGCTCTGATTAGCCTGGGACTGTTACAGGAGAGTAATGGTGGTCTCTAGCTTCCCGCATCACCATGAGAACATTTCCCTCTGTCTTCATTCCTGACATAAAGCCATCCACACTGACTCTGCTTAATCAGTGAAGATAATTCTACAGCTAATGTCTTGGTGTGTGGAGTTTTAACCCCCCAAACATACAGCTGAATAAATGCCATATGTATACATGTATACACACACATACAACCAGCAGCTTAGATATTATGTTAACAGCAAAACAAAAGAGGAAAATATCATGAATTAAATGTTGAATGTTAATTTCTTATTAAAATGGAAACAGCACTTATGTACTAAACTAATCTATGGGTTGTTTATCATTTAACAAGCAGTGTAAGAATGACAACTAAACCGTCTTCTCTCTCTTTGTCTCTTTAACTGTCTCTCTCTCCCTCTCTCTCTTCCTTTTCTTTTTTTTTATGCAGAACACAGCAGGTAGCACGTGCCATCAGTAGATCCAGGAATATTCTTTTTTTTAAAATTTTTTTCTGTATACTTTTTATTATTATTATCATTATTATGAACAAAGAAGTCACGCTTTCTATCCCTGTAAATCCTTATTCAAGGTCCCTTCTCCTCCTGCCACATCAGGTTATTTTTTCTTCTCCACAACTCCCCATCCCCTCCCTGTGCAGGCAGCAGAGAGTCCCATGGTCCCACTGACCCAATATTGTTTAGTTCAGTCTCCACTCCTGGCAGATCCAGTTTTGTTCCCCCTCCCTCAAGAGTGAGTCAGGTGTTCCTCTATGTGGAGTGGGATCCAAAGAGTCAGTCCAGGGTGTTTCTGATCCCAAACTGTTCAGTGGTTGTGGTTTGCAGCTTGGGCATGCTTGGCTTTTTTCCTGTTTGTTTGTTTGTTTAGAAACCAATAATGAGTGAGTACATCGCCTGCTTATCTTTCTGAGTTTGTGATACCTCGCTCAGGAGGATATTCTCCAAGTCCATCCATTTGCCTGCCAATTTTAGGATATCATTTTTCTTCCTCCTGAGTAGTACTCCATTGTGTAGATGTACCACAGTTTGTTAATCCATTCTTCAGTTGAGGGACATCTAGGTTGTTTCCAGGTTCTTGCTATTACAAATAATGCTGCTATGAACATAATTGAGCTAATGCCTTTGGATTATGACTGTGCATCATTAGGGTATACACCCAGAAGTGGTATTGCTGGGTCCTTGGAGAGATTGATTCTCAATTTTCTGAGAAACCACCATACTGCATTCCAGAGTGGCTCAACAAGCTTACACTCCCACCAACAATGGAGGAGTGTTCCCCTTGCTCCACAACCTCTCCAGCATAGGCTGTCATCTGTGCCTTTTATCATAGCCAATCTAACAGGTGTTAGGTGGTATCTCAAAGTTATTTTAATTTGCATTTCTCTGATAGCTAAAGATGATGAGCACTTTTTCAGGTGCCTTTCAGCCATTCGTAATTCCTCTGCTGACAATTCCCTTTTTAGTTCTGAACCCCATTTTTTGATTGGGTTATTCAAGGTTTTGGGCTCTAGATTCTTGAGTTCTTTATATATCTTAGAGATCAGTCCTCTATCACTTGTAGGGTTGGTGAAAATCTTTTCCCATTCTGTAGGCTGTCGTTTTGTCCTATTGACAGTGTCCTTGGCTTTACAGAAGCTTCTCAGCTTCAGGAGATCCCACTTATTGATTGTTGGTCTTAGTGTCTGTGCCACTGGTCCTCTCTCCCCTTATCTACTTAATATAGTTCTCAAAGTTTTAGCTAAAGCAATAAGGGAACGAAAGGAGATTAAGGGGATACAAATTGGAAAAGAAAGAGTGAAACTATCTCTATTTGCAGATGATATGCACATAAGTGACCCACAAAATTCTTCCAAGGAAGTGCTATGGCTGATGAACACCTTCAGCAATGTAGCAGGATGCAAGATTAACTCAAAGAAATCAGTAGCCCTTTTATACACTAAAGATAGAAGAGCTGAAAAAGAAATAAGGGAAACATTACCCTTCATAATAGCTGCAAATAGTATTAAATACCTTGGAGTAACTATAACCAAAGAAGTAACAAATCTATTTGACAAAAAATTTTAATTCACTGAAGAAAGAAATTGAAGAGGGTATCAGAAAATGGAAAGCTCATGTTCCTGGATAGGTAGGATCAACATAGTAAAAATGGCAATTCCACCAAAAGCAGTCAACAGATTCAATGCACTGTCCATCAAAATCCCAACACAATATTTTTTGGACCTTGAAAGAACAATACTCAATTTCATTAGGAATAACAGGAAAGCCAGGATTGCCAAAACAATTTTACTCAACAAAAGATGCTCAGGAGGTATCACCATCCCTGACTTCAAGTTATACTATAGAGCTACAGTAATAAAAACAGCCTGGTACTGGCATAAAAACAGACTTGTGGATCAAAGGAATAGAATTGAGGATCCAGACATTAACCCAAAAACCTAGGAACATCTGATCTTTGACAAAAAGGCCCAAAACATTGAATGGAAAAAGGATAGTATATTTAACCAATGGTGTTGGCATAGCTGAATGGAAGTGTGTAGAAAAATGCAAATAGATCCGAACCTGTCACCCTGCACAAAACTCAAATCCAAGTGGATCAAAGACCTCAACATAAACCCAGCCACTTTGAATTTGATAGAAAAGAAAGTGGGAAATACATTTCTACAAATTGGCACAGGCGACCACTTCCTAAATATAACTCTCTTCCCTTTCTTAAACTCAGTCAAGAAAAATTTTTCCCTATGGGGTTAGAGTCAGTGAAATATCAAGCCAAATTAGTACTTTATTCAAGGAATTGGTAATAAAACATTTCAAATTTTTTAACTTCTTTTACTCTTCCTTGAATGAAGTGAGTTTGTTTCTAGAGTGAATTGCAAAGCAGGAGCATGGACTTGGTAGTTCTTTCAGTATGTTCTAATGCTTAAGCCACAACCATTATGGTCCCTTGTCACAATTTTTCTCCAGTACTGTGGTGAATGTGAGAGACCCAGTATGTGAAAGTAAGATGCCAATTCCAGGAAAGGCTTGGAGAGCCCAGTGTTGCCATGTATCTTCCTTTTGCTTGAGTTCTGGAAGGTATTCATGTTCATCAATGTTGCAGTATGAGAATACAGCTTGAAATTAACATATGTTACTGATATTATTCATAAGCAATGAAAAACTAAGTGATGACATAACAGGCTTGATCATGGAGATGTTGGCACAGTAGTCTGGATTTTTAAAAAGGAGAAGAATTCAATTAATAACAATAAATGGGTTATATTTATGAGTTTTTACATATATACCCATATTAAAAATTATAAATAGAGAATAAGAGACTCTTAAATGGAACAGTGAAAGGAACACAGAGAGACTTGAGTGAGCTGGGAAGGGGAAGGATATAAATACAGAATACATATATGGCATGCTAAATCAAATTAAATATAAAAGGAGCCTATCTTATGAAGCCAGTGAAATATTATTTTAGGTACAATCATGGGTTTAGAATGACATCTGCAACCCTTACAATCTACATTTTGAATATATGCATGCATATGTAGGTGTCTGTAGAGCATTAATTCACACCCACTTTGAGCGGTGACCTTTGAGCAGTCACCATTGCTTCATCTTGGTCTTCTAATAACCTCTAGTATATTCTCTACTCAAAACCCAGAGATCTTCCATTGCATCCATCAGTTTATGCATCTTCTCTTTATAAATCCAACATGTGTACCATGGTGTGCATAGTGTAAATCCCTTCCAGTTCTACTCTCCCACTTTCCCAACAACCCAGTGTTCTTATGCACTCTGCTATACCCACGCCAACCTCCACAAACTTTTCAGGAATTCTACTGTAGTTTCATTTATGCAACCTACATGATCTAACTTCTTAATCTGCTTTGAGTGTAAGTCAGATGCCTCCTTCTCAGTATAGTCATTCTTATAGCCTATGGAAATAATGTCCTCTCTTGTACCTTGGATTCATCAGCCTTCTTTCTTCTTTTTAACTTTTTTTTATCTTGGAATTTGTTTCTACCTGACATACTACATATTTAGTTTATTAATGTATTGTCTTCCTCACTCAATATAAGTTTCATAAGGCATAGATCCTCTCTTCCTTATTTGAGTCTTATCAACCTATGGATGGTGTTTATCATACACTATGCACTTAATAGGTATTTGTTGAATGGGTAAGGGAATATACTGATGGATGCAGGCAGATGGGATGGAGAAGTGCACAGTGAAAGTTAAAAGATAAAGACAGGAGGAAATTGTTTTATTCAAGGAGAATTACATAAAGACAGTTTTGTGACTGTACTGTTTACATGAAGACTTTAACCTAGGGCACTATACCCTTGGACCATAAATATTATATATGACCTGCCAGTTTCTCAGTCTCATTTTATATGATGTACTTTCCTTAAGTTTTATGCAAAGACAGTGAAGTCAATAACCCAGCTTCAGCATGCTGTTCTGAAGGAAAACTCTCTGTGCACTCTGCAGACCTCTGAGAAGCAAGGGCAGACTCTTGCCAGGGTAGAAGCATGCACTATGATTTTCAGGCCAGGAGCTAAAGCAGGAAATGAGTGAATGATCCAGGTTTCTGGGGAACAGACTTAGGGCATTCACTCTCTCATTCCTAAACCCACTAGCTGGAGGCAGTTCTCATGAGAAGGGGAAACACATTCAGGTTCTTGAGCTTCATGCTGGTAAAGAAATAAAACCTCAAGAATGAACGGGGCTTATGATGTCTTCTTCTCAATCCTGACCCACATGTTCTTTCCCTGGTACCTGACCACACCACTATTTTTAGCTCATCTTCCATTGAGTGTTTATGGACTGCAGCTCTTCAGCTCACAATGTGGAGACAAAAATATATATTTCATCTCTTCTCAATATGTCTGTATGCTCCAAGCACTCCTGATGCTCCTTATTTTACATGAATATTAGAGCTTATTAAATATAAAACTCAAGCATTTGTTAAAAGGGCCTTGCTTCTATCTATTTGGAAATACCAGTAATCATAGTAAAAGATGATTAAGATATGAGAGGAAATATTTAAAAAATGTATTTTATATACATTGTTCTTCCTATTTCTTTTTTCTATCCACATTTCCACAATCAACAACAAAATGTTCCCCTAAAGAAAACCAGAATGATAGGGTTTCTTTTTTCCTCCTCCCCAATGTCTCTCTTTTCTAAGCCCATTTCATAATTTAGGAAATGAGAGGGGAAAGTGTATATTGGTTTGAACAAAAATGTCTTATTTTGTCAATTAGAAATGAAAAAAAAAACTAATTTTTTTCTCAAGAACTCTAAACCCCATCTTTATTTAGTCTAAACTAAGAGAGTCAAAGGCTGGTCAGACAGGTTCTGGAAATCCAGTCCAGTGTAGCTTGGGCACGCCAGATGATATTGCAAAGGCCCCGTCGGCATCTTGTTTCTTTCCCTACAATAATTGCCTTTCTTTTAGATTTCAGTGTTTCCCTTTTGTGTTTACGATAACAGAGGGATGCTTTATTGCATTTCACCAGGCCGGTTGCCATGGTGATCAGCAGTTGCTGTATGCTGTAAAAATAACCTTCCTTCCTTGATAGATTTCACTTGAGTGAAAATAACCCTTAAAAATAGGTTGAAATTTACATACTAACTCTTCCAGCAGGTTCAAGGGGGAGAAAGGAATGAATTACATCGTGATTTGACAAGCTATTAGGTGAGGGACTGCCAGAAGAGGTTTGAACAGGAAAGTTGGCTGCGGGAGGCCAACCAAATTCCACTGCAAAATCATTGAATCTCTTTGTTTGTTGTTGGGTCCTTCCTCATTAGTGTTGTATGATGATAAAAACAAAATCAGAGAAGATTCAGACATCCATGGGGATAGGAGCTCACAAGGATTAGTGGCTCATAAATAACGGAACAGGTTGATACCAACTAGAATGCCATTCTTCAAACTGTTCCTGCTGATTTCTGTTTCTGAAGATGTAAATGAATGCACTTGAGACATTAATAAGATGATCTGCAGTTAGATATGTTCAAGAAGCATAATTCACTGGACCATAACCTGTATTGTCAGGTAAAATGTTTGAGATTCTAAAGCAAGACTGATTTCCCTGTATTTCATGTCTCATTTACATTTCCACCTTTCTTAAGTATGAATACCCTGTCACATAATAATCAAATGATTTTTTTTTTAAATTCACATTCTTCAAATTCTTCTGTTGTACTTTTTCAAATGACTAGGGAAGATGGCTAACAGTTTTAAGAATTGTCTCCCAGCTCCTTCCATCATGTTTTTCCTCACTTGCAAGAAAATGTAGAAAACTCAAAATATCATCAGGGTCTATAGCAGTGATAAAATTGGCTTGCCTTTAATAATGATTAAAGGTATAAATGGACCTCCCAGAGTAATGTTAAGGGCATTAATGAACTGAAGCATTAGAGTTGTTTCATGATGAAAGTCAGAATTATCTTCACACCTTAATAACTTTAGGAGAATTATGCTATTTTATATAAACAACATATGTCCATTTATATTTTTAATTTTTAAAGAAGTTTATACAAAGGTGTTTAGGTGTGCACATGCATCATAGCTCTGTCTCCCAAAAGCCACCAAACTCAGAACAAATATCTTGTTGGCTTTTCCTGGCTACACATTCATGGAATCATCTTCTCATTTGTATATTTCACAGTGATATTGTATTTTGTATATATATTTTCATTTTAAATAAAATTTAATCAACTTTTCTGTCAGCCTCCACAAACTTATTGGATGCTTATAAGGCTGGCAGCCATGCCCTTCTCTTTTAGTAAAATGGAAATTATCATATGGCTTGTGCTGTAATCCCAGCACGTAGGAGCCTGAGGCAGGAAGATTGACATGAGTTTGAGGCTACCCTAGCATACATAGTGAGTTTCAGGCACACCAGTTGCTGGGCAAAGTGAGACCTTGCCTCAACTACAGCCTTATCCCAGGAAATGCGAAGACTACAATGAGAAAAATTTATAAATCTAAATGTTTGCGAGAATGGGAAATGAAAATTATATTTATTTTGTTTGATGTACATCTTTGAGAATTTCACATGTTATATTTACATCAATCCTCTTCTCCTTCTTCTTCCTCTTATGTCTCCCCCCTTTCTCTCATTGTTTAACACACACACACACACACACACACACACACACACACACACACACACATATACTCTCACAATCTGTTGGATCCATTTAGTATTGTATTGTCTGTATGTATGTGTTTAGGAGTGATCACTTGGGCTGTGTAAATTATTTGGGGCTCATCTTTGAATAAGATGGATTTTCTCCCTTAGAAGCCCTTAGTTCTTCATCAGCAATGGTGCTTTCTGAGGTTGCTCAGCCACCAGGTAATGAATGCCATTGTGTGGCTCCTGTTTACTCAGCTACAATGTTGAGATTTCATAGGTACAGCTCCTGTCATTTACAGGAGACACAGTCTCACAGCAGATAGCCTGCTCTTCTGGCTTTATAATAATTTCTCCTCCTCTTCTGCAATATTTCCTGAACCTTAGGTGTTGGGGTTGTGTTGTAAGTGCATCGGTTGGTAAGTGGCACTCCATGTGCTGTTCATTGCACTGTTGACCACTCGTGGAATTCTAAAATGATATCTATGGTATAAAGTAAATAAATAAAAATTCTGGGAAGATGAGTAAGAGCTACACTCATCTGTTGGTATAAAGGCAAATATTTAGAATTAGAGTGTGGTTCTCTCCTACGGTTTATGACTACATCAGCCATAGTTAGTGAGATACAGGTGTTATCAAGAGAAAAATAGGCAAAAGAGGCATGGGTAAGTAAAGGGGGTGGATGAGTAAGGGGAGGGTGAGTAAGGGGGAGTGAGTAAGGGGGGGTGAGTAAGGGAGTGGATGAGTAAGGGGGCGGGTGAGTCTCACTTGGGAAGGGAAAGGGAGGGTGATACAGAAGAAGAGGGAAGAAGCTGCAGAGATAATTCTAAGTATGCCTGAAAAAGCCAGAGACATACTATTTTATGAAAAAAAATATGTGTGTCCACTGTGTATAATATTTAGGCTGTATAAATTGTCTATATATGTATACACATACATATGTATACACACATATATAAACAGATTAATAAAGTTATACCACATGGGGTAATAATATTTCTCCCAAGAATAAAAGACTAATAAAAATTCCGGTGCTGGACATTGGAAACCTCATTCCAGTTGTTGGCTAGTGAAGTCTAGAGACTCACAAAACATATAGGATGCCATTGTTCTTTGGCTTCTTCCCAGAACTTGAAGGTCAGACTCTGTCATTGAAGACACACTCTGCAGTCATAAGACTTGGGGGAATTGAACAGGAACTGTTCTGAAAGTCTCTGCCCCAAGAACTGGAAATTTAAAGTTTTATTGATAGTATTGGTAAGTAGTTACTTGTTTATAACATGGGCATTTGAGCATAGATATGGACTCTATTTATATGGAGAGTACTGTGTAGTCAGAGTTTCTGACCTGTCCAGGTCTGTAGTCCAGAGGAATCTTTCCTACCTGCCATCCCATAGCTATTTATAAAATAATTATTTAGAGGCTTATATTAATCACAAGTTGTTAGGCCTATGGCTCAGGCTCATTACTAACTAGCTCTTAAAAGTTAACTCAATCCATTCTTACTAATCTATGTATTGCCACATAGATAGTGGTTTATCAGTACTTTCACATCCTGCTTCTTTGAGCAACAGCTTAGAGCATCTTCCATATTCCATCTTAATCTCTGCTTGAAATTTTTGCCTGCCTTTAAGCTGCTTTTACATAGGCTAAAACAGTTGCTTTATTAACCAATAATAAAGCATATTCCCAGCATACAGAAAGATATCCTACAGTAATAATGTATGTATATAAAAATTTAACCAGAATTTTCACATTAAACTTACTCTTAATAGGAAAAAAATGAAGGCAACTGAAATTTCACCCATAGCAGACTATTAAAAATTATGGTACTTTAATTAAATGATAGTCAATATCATTAATGAATCGCAAAAGATTATGCTTAGTGGATGAGGCCAGGCATAAAGTAATAAACATCACATGACTCCATCGTAAATGATCAGATGGCTAACAGAGGACTAAAGAAACAGAAATCAACATAGAATCTGATCTGAAATAAGAGACAATGAAAGAAAGGAAAAGTTTCTGGAACAAAACAACAATTCATTGCTGTTGAGGATGGAACATGAGCCCAGACATTTCACCAACGTCATCAAAATCACATTTAAAATCTATTATTTTCTTCCATGTAACTTCTGTCAATGTGTAAAATAGAAAAGAAATGAAGAAATCATATATTTTTTTAACAAAGTTTATACCTCTCTAGAGACATCTGCTCAGTGCCTGTTTTCTCTGCTAAGTGCTGTTCCCACCTACAACTCACAGATCACATCACTTAAGTCTGTCCATGATAAGCAGGGCACAGATTCATTAATGTCTTCTTTGTCCCACTATCAAAACACCAGTGGGCTGATGTAGGCAGGGACTCATAAGTTTAGAACCTTGTTATTTATTTTTGAAATGTCTGTCTGAGAACCCCTAAACAGGATTCAATTCCAATTGCTGATTTCCAGTATCTATGATGTTGATGCCATATGGCACAGCTTCTTTTCTAATGTACTTTTTGCATGAGGTCCATAAGAAAAGAAGTCTAGAAAAGAGACAGATAGAACTTACATTTCATTGGCAGACCCTAAAAGAATCATACTCAAAAATGTGAAGGGGGCAGACTTTTCCTTTCCTCTTGTCTTGTACTTAATGGAAGAGCAGATTAAATTTTCACTAAAAATACTTCATCATATTCTATATTTGCAAAATGCAGTGCAATTTTCTTTATGATTCTGTCATGTTTATCCACCCCCTTTTTCTTTAGAAATTTAATTGCAGAACAGAGTTAAACAATGCTATTTGACCTTCTGAATGGTAAAAATAGTATCCGATTCATTTCTTCACAAAGATGGTGCATCTCAGAGAAGTCCAATAGAGTGTATTGGGATGAATAAATATATTGATGATGTGCCCTTTGATGATTTTAAATTAATAATATAGTTCTGAACCCTCAGGGATATGATTTTATTATATTTAATTTCATAGGGAAAAAGAGACAACTGGATTGTTAAATTTCTGATGAATGAATTATGTAAACAATATTTCTAACTAGGTGGTGAATTTTTAAAAAGGTACTTAAACATTTATTTCTGTTTATAGTCAGTGTTCTTGCTTGTCTCCACCCTTTAACTCTTTCAGTTTCTTTGATCTTGATCTTCCTTCCAGGAAGACAGAGACAATGCTCTAAGATAATATGGCTCTCTTTTTATTCTGTAAAGTGAGTACATTTTGTTCTTTTGAGTGAAGATTGTGCCTGTGCTTGGAGAGAAGCAAAGCTTTTGTAATCAAAGGCAAAGACAGCACATTTAAGCATTTAATGCTTGCATCTTGATGATTTCATTATTGACTTCTATTAAGCTCTCTCTGAGCGAAGGACCAAACTCCCCCACAGCTCTACCAAGCTGCATTGCTGGATCTATTTGCTATTAAGTTTAAATCCTCATTTCTCCCCATGACATGCTATTGGCTCGGGATGACTTCCTCCTGGTCCCATGGAGACATGTGCAGACACTGTATTAAGTTTCTAACCCCTCGTTCTTTTTATCTGACTAATAGTACTTTGCTATTTTCTCTCTCTCTCCCCCCTCTCTCTCTCCTCTCTCCCTCTGCCACTCACTTTTCTTTTCTCTCTTTCTTCACTTCCCTTCCCCTTGGCCCTGCAGTCCATTCTCAGAACAATATTCTTCTTGCAAGGTGAGTCCAACCATCCAGAAGTAAAGTAATGAGATTATGATTAAAAGTACACCCTGATAGTGGAGTATCCATCAACCTGTCATGGAAATCTTATCTCTAGTGCTGGTCTCATCAATCTGACCTTTCAATTACAATCCTCAGTTCATGACTCTAAGTATATAGAACTCAGAGATGGAGTATGAGATACACAACTCTTTGTTTGGTACCCACACCACTTGGTGCAACTGGATATCTCTTATAGAATCTATCCTTCTTTTTTTTAAAAAAAAAAAACCTTTTGTTAGGAGTATATCTAGTCATTTTTGTTTTGACTTGGCATAGAGATAACTCCATTATCTACCATTTGCTCTCATGGGCTTTACACAAATCAGCTCTCTTGCCACACAGATAGTAGTCTAAGAGGACAAAATAAGTCTCTTGCATGTGGAGATTCAGAAATTAGGTTGTCAGCTACTTTTTCTGCTACTTTCCAAGGTCTGAAGATTCTGTATTCAGTTGGATGATGGAAAGCAGATGGTGGAACTGATTTTCAAAGTGCTCTTATAGGCAGCACACATCACTTCCCCTCATAGTCACTGGAATTAGTCACATGACCTTGTTGACATGGAAGGGAAATGGTAAGTAATGTCTCAGCAAAGGAAGCCTTTTACCCCTCATCTTTTGTTATTAGCGGATGAAGAAGAGTCTTTGAAGCCTCTAGCCATAACCTTCTTCTACAAATCAATTTTACAAAATATTTAATGCTTATTTTAATTTTAATAGCAGGCTATAATGTTTATTAAATTTTGACTAATACCATTTTTTTTCTCTTTCTTGTACACAGAATTGAACTGCTTCTGAAATGTATGGTAATACAACATGAGCTGAGTTCTTCCTACACTTTAACAGAGAGCATGATTGCAGGTTATAGACATTCTGCTTGTAAGCAGATGACTCTATTAGACATTGAGAAGCACCCGTGCTTGACTTGAACTCAATAGAATGACATGTATTAAGTGTCATTCTCTGCATAAATAAAAGAGTCAGCTATTATGCAGAAGATCCACCTGGAGCTTTTTGACGGCCTTTCAAGGGGATTCGAGTCCTTTATTTATGAAGGAGACTACAAATCACTTGCATATCTCAACGGCCAACTCCCTTGACCTAGATAGATAATAAAGCTCTGGGTAAAATAGCACCAGTATGCCAGCACCCAGTCCTAGTATTGAGCATCAGTGCTCACTGGTTGGTCAGGTTTTTCTGCACCTTGGCTGCTTTCTCATTTTCAGAATAAAGTTGGTCCAACTGAAATCTTAGGCTTCTCCCATTCTGACAGTCCTGTGCATCTGCATTTCAATAGACAGTTTTCCAAAGTCAGAGTGAGAGGAGCAAAAGGATATTTTTTACAATGCAAGTGCCATCTGACTTATTTGGGCACCTTCAGAAAAAGTATATCATAATTCTTTCTTTTGAGAGTAGTAATAAAATTACTAGGTTAAAAAAAAAAGTAAGAAACTTGTTGTTGCAAAAAAGTTGGATAAAAATATGCACAAAGCCAATCTGTCACTTTACAAACAATCAAATTATTCATCACATATAGTTCCATACAGAACATTTGGGTCAATATTGCTACCAAGATACCCAATAGGTTTATCACACCAAGCTCAGAAAGTTGTAATGAGGCTGGTCTGGACAGGTCAAGAATTGAAACTCGCCATGTTCAGAAGTCAGAATACACACAGAGAAAGAAAGAGAGGGAGAGGGAGAGAGGGAGAGAGAGAGAGAGAGGGAGAAACTCCACTGCAGCATCTCCCTACCAGCCCACCATGGCAATTGCACAAAAATGTGCAATTGTCTCAAAGCAACACTTCTAAGTGAGAAGAGGCTAAACATTAAGATAGAAAACAAACCAAAGGTCTGAGTAAGGGGATTGTTTCTGCATTTAGATGATGTAAAGCAATGCTTAGGAAACCAGAGATTAATTTCTAGAAGTGGAAGGGATTCTGTATTGACTACAATGGGAGATTGCCGATGCACAGGCCAGTCAATTGCTGTCCTGAGCTCCATTATTATTACAGTGCTTATCTTGTGTTTTGAATGGTACTTGAAAGATCCTGATAAGAACTATAGATTAATCATGCCTTTTCCTTTGAATAGCTTCTGCCAAGATGTTCTAAGAAAAGAATGAGACAGACCTTAGGAAATTTAAACTGTAGAGAGTACAGAGGGATGTTTTAAACAATGCTAGTCACATGCTTAAAGCCATTTATATTGGTTAGAAAGAGACTACAAAAATGCAATAGTTAAGCATAAGCTGAGTATATTTTTCTCTTACTGCTGTAGCCAAAGTCAATGGAAACAAAGCATATATGAGGTATCTGATAGCTATAATTGCCATTTTGTGGAATCCACATTTATGAAGGCTCTGCAGCAGTTCCTTGCATAACATGTTTCAAAGGCAAAAAATCTTACATGGTCATGGAAGCTCCCAGATGAGAGACTTGAACCAGAGTTTAAAATGCCCTTATCATAGCATATGGCATCTTCCTAAAAAGCATTTGTATCTGCCTTTCGCGGTGTTTAAGAAAGTGCCTCTTCTATTGTGAAAAGAAATAAAGGACAAAAGATTATAGGAACAACCGAGAAAGTTAATTAAGAACATGAAAAATGGAGAGTGAAATCCATACCTTCCAAGTCACATACCCGTGTGCTGACACTGGAGAGATTTTGACTCTGAAATGATTTCATTGCCTTTATAAAAACTTAAGGATTCAAGAGTCATGTCAACAAAAAAGACTTGGTATATTACAAAATACAAATGAGTAAATGAAGATTTATGTTTTTGTCCTTTTTGTTTTGTTTATTTTAAACTTAGTGAAAAGAATGGTTAAATCAGGGCAAAAACAAAACAAAAGAAAAACCATGGCTTACCAAGGAGATGCACCTATCGACCTAGCTTTGTCTCCAAATCTTAGAAGACAACCTATTCCTCCAAGTTTTCCTCTGACTTTCACAAATTCTCTCTCTCTCTCTCTCTCTCTCTCTCTCTCTCTCTCTCTCTCTCTCTCTCTCTTTCTCTCTCTCTCACACACACACACACACACACACACACACACATTCACTCACAAACCATACTTATACATATTTATGCAACAAATAGAAAAATTAAAGTAAAATAATGCAATGCTTTCTAATTAATAACTGGGCAATATATAGACACTGGAATCTAGATAGTGCTTATGTCCTTATGTAAAGCTTACTCATGCAAAGATGACTTTACACCACCTGATTTGTGAGTAATAAGTGTTTATATTTTAAAATAGTTTGCTATAGAAGGCAATCATTTTCTGAAAAAACAATTCTAAACTTCTTGTTTCTGGTATTACTGACATACTAACATCACAAGTCTCATGGAGATCACACAGCAGTTTTCTTCACAGCATTCAGCTTTAGGTTTGCAGCTTAGACCCCCCTAGGTGTCTAACTGATGTTCATGTAAATTATTATCTGTCACACCATTCACAGAAATTTCCAAATCCAATCCAGTCTAATAACTTGAGGAACACAATGATGCCAGAAAGTATCTAGCCTGGAGTATGGAAGGCTCTTTTCTTTATCCAATGTCACTTCCAGGAGGGAAAACTATAAGTACATTTGTGCATATAGCTGTAATACATTGATAACACATGAGTGTGTGTGTGTGCATGCGTGTGTGCATGCATGCATGGGTGTGTGGTTATTTCTCCCTCTGTAGAAGGTGAATTTAATGTTAAAGAATGTGATTTTTGTCAGGGTAAGCTAAATGCGAGGAGGTCACAAATTAGTATAATAGTGTAAAAGTATTTTTTTAATCCCACAAAAATCATTTTTGTTTGGTTTGTATTGGTGCAAAAACATAACAGTCTAATCTTAAGATAGTTCCTTTATTTTTCAGAATCTTATACCCGCACACAATAAAATATGATCACATCTACTACTAGGCCCTCCTACAATCCCCCATACTCATGACTACCAGTGTCCATACTCTCAAAAAATTAAAATTATTCTTCTTCCAGCAACTTTCCACTGAACAATAGCTCCTCAGTATGGGGTGGAGTCTGGAGATCATCTACAACATCTAGATTAGAACTTTAGCTGGCTTGGTTTTATGTAGGTATCCACAGCTACCATGAGTTAATGAGTGTGATAGCCAATCAAGTATGAGCAGGTAGCATGTTCCCTCACTCCTCCTCATCTTCTAGGTCTAACATCTTTTCCACCTCCTTGTTTGAGATGTCCCATCCTGGAGTCCTGGTGGGAGGGGGCTAATATGGATGCTTTATTTAGAGCTGAGCACTGAGTTCCTTATTCTCAGCACTCTGACAGTTGTTCATCGTACTGATGACTGCTGCCTACTGCAAAATAAAGCTGCTTTGACAAAGTTTGAGTGCAGCCTGGGTCTGTGTGTATAAGCACAAATACATTATAGATAAGGAAACAAATTGTAAACAGAGAAACACAATAATAGTGTAGATGGTGGGGTTGTGTGCAGCTTCAAGCTTTGAGTTATCAGACAATATCCTTCCCCGATTCTATTCTCTTTCCAGAAGCCAAGACAGAAAACAGCATTATCAAAGCCTCACACCCCTCTCCAGGTACATACATTTTATGTGGACATGGAGGTAGAATGTGGGTGGAATTGGAGGCATGCAGGACTATTCAGTTCCAGCTTACTTCTCACTTATAGAGTGTACATAGTGTTCATTCATAGGCTGTCATGGGTGTAGTATACATATCAGACTCAGTTGGGTCAACATTCACTTTAAAATTCAAACTGAGTGGCTACATAATCATAATTCAGAGTTATTCGGAGAAGAATCTGAGATCAATGTCTACTATTGACAAGAAAGGTAGTCCTTGAAGCCAAGTGTTCACTGTCTGATGGAACACACAGGAACCATGTTTCAGATGGCAACCCAGGAGTAGTGGTGCATACCTGTAATCTCCATATTTAAAAGACTGAGGCCGGAGGACTGTAGGTTTCAGAACAGCCAGGGCTAAATAGCAAGACCCTGTCTGGAAGAAATAGCGCAGATGGAAAGAAGAAAAGGAGGGGAGAGGGAAGAATAGAGGGAGGAAAAGAGAAGAAGGAAGGAAAGAAGGGGGGACTATACTAGTTATTTTCTTTTCTTTGCTATAAGGCTGATGACTGAAAGCATCTCTGGCCTTGGAGAAGCTGAATGAGCAACCATTCCAGCTGCATCACTGAGCAGGAGCCAAGTAGGACCAGACCAGAGTAGAAGCATTTTTTTTGCATCTCTGTTCTCAAGTTCTTAAGATAAAGCATTTAGAATTGGATTAAAGGCAAAGCAGGTAGTATGCCCAAGTTTTATAAACAGGTTGATACATAACGCCTCATGGATATGGCTAAGAATTATCATGAAGAGTGGTGAGTATTGAAAAATAAATGGTTTGAATGTCAGTTCAGTAGTTTATTTAAATGTTATTGCTGCACCATGACTCCCAGTTAATTTTTTCTCTCACATTTTTAATATCAAATAACTTTGAACAGCCCATATACAAATTTCATAAAATAATTCACTTTTGCAGGGAAATTTCAGAATCTTCATTTGCTAAATGATAACAGCACCTCCAGAGTAACAAGGTATTGGTGAGAATCTCACTATCTAGTAATGCTCTCTAGTTGTTGGTGGGTGGGATCGCTTACACTATGCCTAAATGTCACAAAGTTCAAAGGCTTATGCTCATGTACATTGGGGTGGAAGAAAAGAGACATAGAATAGAGAACAAAGGAAAAACCAGTCTTTCATCTATGAGACTATCATAGTTACCATCTTTGGGGGTTAGGGAGATGGGGACAATATACCTGCTGCATAGGCATCAGGAACAGAATCTGGGTTCTCAGAATCCATGCAAAGCTGGACATACACACAGACACAGACACACACATACACATCACACACATA
Organism: Sigmodon hispidus; assembly: GCA_004025045.1. Classification (NCBI taxonomy): domain Eukaryota; kingdom Metazoa; phylum Chordata; class Mammalia; order Rodentia; family Cricetidae; genus Sigmodon; species Sigmodon hispidus. The sequence goes on from PVIH01011536.1 coordinate 38,387, forward strand.
CACTATCCTTTCATAGAGTTATTGGAAATAAACACCTGCAAGAGCTGCAGATGTTGCCCCCAAACAATATGGAAATGTAATTTTGTTCATATACCAATAAAAAAATGAATGATTAGGTGATGCATTTAACTGAATTAAAAGAATAATCATTATATCCCCCACACTTTTAATGGAATTTTCCTTTACAATATTAAGGGCCTTTACTTTCTAATATATACTATATAAAAACTATATTTTCAGATATAAAATACTCCTTAACAATGTCCCAGTTAACATTTATTGTGAGCCATCTGTTCAGCTCTAATGACTTAATTTCCTTGATTGCATATCTGTTTTGAAGACACTGGTGGAGAAAACTGAAGCTCTTAGACATGCACATATCATTATGTGGTTCTGTAAGCCATAGCTCCCTATAGTTCTCAGGGCTGCCACACTGACTTTCTTGTTGCCACATCTCCCAGGTACCATCAGGAAGGACAGGAGAAGTCAGGGGCCATTTTTTAGACTCACCTGTTCCTTCCACATGCCATAGCTTACTAGTGTTTATATTGTGTAGGTGGCGTGATAATCGCAGCCATATATCTCAAGCTCAGTTTGTCCCAGAAACAAAATGGCTGGTCAGGACTAGGGTGGTGGGGCCGGAGATAAAGGCTGTCTTAGAAGTGTTTGTCATGTATCTTTTCCTATGCCATACTGTGGCATACTGTGCTTCAGGCAATTTCTGGCAACTGTATGACATCTTCTTATTAGTTATGTTACCATAGTCATGGGTTGTTTGCTATAGGACCTTACTTACCGCATTGATCAAGTTTGCCCCTTGTTTAATAGGTAGAAAATCAGTTTGGATTTACTTTTCCTCATTATACGTGTTGTGGGAAGTGAAGAAAACCCTGAGTGCGTGAACTAAGGATAAGTTAATTATAAACATGAAGAAGCAGAGACATCTTATGGTTCATGCCCAAGAGCTGGTTTTATTTTGAATGTTTAGGAAGACAGAGAGAGAGAGAGAAGAAGAAGGGGGACAAAAAGGCAGAGACAGAGATACAGAGACAAAAGGAGTTTGGCTTTTGTTGAGAGAAATCTAGGGCTAAACTGATGTTGATTGGTGAGTCATGAAGGCACACCTGCTCAGACAACCCTTTGGACAGGGTATCTCAGGGAATTCCATGTGTGCCACTGGAGACCTGGGGAGAGTCGTTCTCTAAGTTTAAAGTCAACCTTGACTTCTCCACATGCCAGGGTGCACACTATTCTATAAAAGCACACATTCCCAAAGACCCAAAGCATCCCATCCGCCCGATCACTTTAGGACAGCTGTTCTGGAAATCTATTTTTGATAGAAATTCAGGCAAGAGTCAATACAATCACTCAGCATTCTTCTGAAGGCCAAGGCAGCAGCAGTGTGGATTTTATGCTAATAGCACCCATAATCCCATGCTAATTTATTTTATCAAATTAAAGCAAATGCTGCTCTCTGACCCCAGGGACCTCCATTCTCCTCTGGGTCCCTGTGGTAAGCCGGAATCCGTTTAGTAGAAGAGTTTGCCAAGAATATAAATTAATAAAACAGGATTAAAGGGAGACATGGTTATAACTGATTCCTTAATCCCAGGGAATAATTAATGATAGTGATTCATGATTTGGCTGAATTCTCCTTCTATTTGAATAATAAATAGACTCAGAATAAACTTCTGATGGAAACCACTGAGGCAGACTTGTGGCCAGCGGAGTCTTTCTTACAAGAACTCTGAACTGTGGAGGCTGCTCTCAAACATTCCTCTTGGTCTTCATGCCTGTCAGTTCATATTTTTGGGTGAGTTATTAATTCTTCTATGCATAAAAATCTTACTGTGCTTTTTATAACCACACTTAATTATCAAAAATACATTCTGAGATACTGCCACCATCAAGACACAGTCTGTTTGACATTGCACTTAGACTTAGGGCTATAAAAATAATTAGTAATAATGATACAGAAGCATACAGAAAACTAAGATCCACAGTGATTCTCAAACATCCATTAGCAAGTGATATTTAGTGGCTTCTGTACCAACGCACTCTACTAGGAGCCACAGAGGCGATGTGCCTTATCCTCCATAGGACTGACATCTCAGTGGCGCTGACGTTGTTTATTTGTCTCAGGACTCTCCCTCATCTGAATGTAATCTGTCTGATCTGTGTTAAGGAGGGTACAAATTAACTGAAGTGAAATAGATCATTTCCTCGATGACAGCACTGTCACTTCTTAGTTCTGAATAAACTCAGCTGTGTAAAGGTTACTTAAGATTCTAGTTTTTCTTATAGCTCACAGAGTCTCCCCTCTGATCCTTTTATTGGATGTGTGTCAGCAATAAGGACAACCAAGGTAAAATGAGCCCCAAAAGTGACCGATTTCCTGAGCACATCTTCCTTTCCGTGAAGCAAACCAACTATTCCTTGTACTCTTGAACTTTCCAGCATAGGATATATCTAAATAAGCAGAGCCTTACAATTATGTCTGTACTAATGCTTCCCCAAATCAATCCAAAATTACCATCTTTTCCTATGGTAAATCATATAAACTACTTATTTACAAACATGTTTTATACAAACAGCAGAATTCTAAAATTGTAGTATAATGATAGCAGAAATATTTACTATGTAAGATATGCTATGGGTTCTAATATAGAAAGGTTTGACAATGCTAAATGGAAGGTGTGATTGAGACACTAGATGCTAGCCTCTGTATGTAGACTTATGAATGATAAGGAGACTACAGATAATCTGTTACATGTGGCATGGATTGAGCCTGAAGTGCTTTCCTCTTCATGCTGCAATTTTCTAAAATGGTCACCAGATTGTAGACATTTTAAGCAAAGAAAAGACTTCCTAGAATTGGCATGCAAGTTATAATCCTATAAACCTCACTGTAGACTAAAATTATATTATTATAAAACCACGGTATTTTACATGTAGCATGGAGTCAGGTCTCAGTCTCAGACCAGTTACAGTGGATTCTTTTCACCTCTGCGAATGTCATCCAGGGTACAACACTGTTCTCCATTGTGTCACAGCTTCAGCCTCATGCTCACCAAATGTCAATGATTCTCTGTGATTGTTGTGACAACCCACACATTTCTTTACCACCTTTTGAGGAGCACCAGCTCTCCCTAGTCCTGGCCACTCCTGGAGATATATACAGCCACCATGTGTGGAAATTTTAATGAAGGAAACTCTATTTTAAAAATGTGGAATAATAACTTGATGTTTGCAATGAAAGAAGCAAATATGCTGTTATTTTCAGGATCAAAGCAAACAACATGCCTGGATATGGAGATAGGTGGAAAAATGGACTTCCTGATCAGTTAAACATTTCAAACTCTTCAGGATGTAATGCACATGTACACATTTACAAGACAGAATGTGGGTGTTGCTGTTTTACAGACCTGCAAAGAGTAAGGCAGGGACTTCCTACAGCTTGTACAGATGCTACCGTTAACTGTAGATCACTGAAGTACCCTCAGAGGATCCTCCTTTAAGGGAAAGATAATACACAAAGCACTTCTCAAAGAAATCTTGTCCTTACAAACTCCTTTAAACTTTAATATAAATTTAAATCTAACAGTAGTTACTAAAACTACTACTTATGGAATAACTACAAAATTGAATAATTTTTTAAATTTTTTTCTAAATTTCACCAGTTAATCACTTAGCCTTGTACATGACACATTGGAAAGCCTGGAGCTGTTTCTGTGAACTGGAATAGCACACAAAGTTTTGCTGAGGTTCCTATATATAATTACTTAATTTTAAAATGTTTTATAAAATCCATGTACCCATTCTATTATACTATTAATAAAGTGTGGGATAGTGAATAAAAAAATGAACTATTTAGTGCTTCAATCAGTGGACAAGAGGCTGATTTTTATATAATTTAGGGCTGTATTTTTCTGCTCATCTGTAACAAACCCCTCTGTTCTTATTTTCTAATGCACCACTTCTGAGGAACTTCAGCTCTCTTCATGACAAAAGGGTAAAAGATAATGAATTCTTAAAGGTCACTTTTATTGAAATAAAAAATCTTCTGATTGTACATTACCCTCACCCTGCAATGTCACTTGCTGGGTGCTGGTCAACCAGTTATTTTTGCTGCATCATCCATCCATCATGTCATCTGTGCATAGTGGCTTCCAACAATCTGTCCTTGGTAAGACATCAAAAGTAAACCTTTCCAGAATTTAAAAGCAATAATAAGGACATTAATTCTTTCTAATTTTATTTTTCACAATTATATAGCATAAGGTGCATCTTACAAACATACCTTCTTTGAGAAAATATCCAAGCACTGCTGGAATATAATATTTCTTGTGCTTTAACATATGTACATGTATGCCTTTGTATGTGCATCTTGGTGTGGAGATTAGAGGTCAGTCTCAGGTCTCATTCCAAGGCCTCATCTACTTTATGTTTTTATGAAACTAGGTTTCTCATCAGTCTGGATCTCATCAAGTAGGCTAAGCCAGTGGATCAGGGAGTCTGGTATCCACTTGTCTCTATTAGTTCTGACACTGAAAGCATAAGTCACCATGCTTGGCTTTTATATGTAGGTTTTAGAATTTAAACTTAGGTACTTACTCATACATGAAACATAAGACATATTCTGACTGAGTCATCCTCTCACCCTGGAATGTGATGATTCTCTATGTCTCTTTTCTACCTACCAGCAACAATGAGATTGGTTAATACACATAACTAAAAGAGTGATGTGTCTACTCATGAAATGTCTGTTCTTGTCTAGTGTGGTGGACTAAATAATTGGCACACATAAACCAAGATCATAATCCCTGGAACAAAATAATTTTTACATATACAATTGATTTATGGTTCTAGAGGTATAATTCAGGATTATCCATGTGAGCTCTGAAGACAATCTCAGACATTTTTATAAAAGGAAGAAGATGAGATTTTCCAGAGAAGAAGAATTGTTGTGATCAAAATTCAGATAATATAGTCACAATGAAATCCTCAGCACCACTGGTATCAAGAGGCAGGAAGAAATATATTTTCTCCTAGACCGTCTGTAGATTCAACAACACTTTGATTTCATCCCAATGAAACTGATTTTTGGATTTCTGACCTTCAGGACTTTGCATAAATGAACTTCTAATATTTTGTGTCACTTGTTTGCCTTAATTTATTATGGTAAGTTTAGACAATATTTCTAGTGGAATAAGAATTGTCCCAAAAGCAAAACCTTACTTTTTTGATTTGGAATATGATGCACAATGTTTAGGAATATTTACTAAAACCATAGGTCAGTTGTCTTGAAATCCTTTGAAGAATACAGACACAATTATGTATAGCACATGTTAGACAAGGCCAAAGATGCTGTGTGGATGGTTCCAGTGGAGGGAAGGCACAGGGAAAAACATGCCTGCTGTCCTCTTTCTCTACAGGTTTGGGGCAGCAGTATGGCCACAACACAAATAAGCCTCATTGCTGTGAGAGCTTCAGGTTCATAAGATGCTGAGAATGGGAGGTGAACAATTGATGGCCAGGATCCTTGATCTCATCGTCTTGTACTTGTGGGTACCACAGATGTCAGTGTTGTGCGCAGGACCCCTTGTGCAGCAGGGTCAATGGCAATGTCTGACTCTAGTACTGAAAGGGGATGGGCAATCTTCATGGTAGTCCCCTGCCTCCACCACTGTTGCCCTTAGGAAAGCTCTAGACATGGGGATTCTGGGGTGCAGGGATTTGCTTGTTTGACTGGAATTTTTCAGCATCTAGAATGCTGTAATGGGGAAGGTGACATGTTTAACTTCTGGTAAATTTTCCAGGTCTTAGAATAAATTAAATTGAATATGAATGTGTCCATAGTGTGATTCTTTCAGAACAGCTTAACTTGATTTGGGTCTCCAATCTGTAAATCAATATCAATTACTTGTATTTTAATGAAATCTAAATATACAGAAATTGGAGGATCTTAGGGGTTTTAATATATTCCAACAACAGATTAATTTCTAATCCTAATTTCTTAACCAAGTCTTCATGTGAACAGAAAAGATCACTTTTCTGAACTCTGAATTGAACAAGAAAAGTTTTAAACTCACCTTTACTATCAAGAGACTCATCATCTATGTATAAACAATGAAAGTTGAAAGAGAAATAAAATATTAGAACTACAAGAAGAGACAACTTTATAGTTTAATATAATGTAAAAATAAAATGAATTTTAGTATGTATATATGTGTGTCTTAAAACCATTGACCTTGTTAATAATTTAAAAGTTGAATTGGAAAGAAACATTTTTCACATTCCTGGAATGTTAGCAAATATTGTTATTAAATTAGCTAGAACTTTGGGCTGGCCCTGGAGATTAAATACATGCATATATATATAATCAACAATTCCATCAACTAAGCAAAACATTGCAACACACACCTACTTATAGAAACCTATAAGGTCTTCTAGTGGGTGAAAACTGGCTGTTGACAATCCTTCTCTGTTCCAGACACATCCTGTGTATCTTTCAAACTGCCAAACATAGGAAGTAACCACTCAGTAAATGTTTTATTTTATACACTCAAAAAGAAATGACTATGGGTATCCTTAACCCAGGAGATAAGACACTGATCATTCTGCTGACTCTCCCTCTTGGAAGGGAGCCAGAGCAATAATGGATATCTGAGAATCTTCAAAGATTTAATCTCGGAGATGAGTTCTTTGCAGGGCTCGATTCCTTTTGCTTTGCCCAGCCGCCTCTTCCGTGAAAAGGCTCGTTAACGTAAAGCCAACTGACAGAGGTGTACATGCTCAGAAAGTCAAGTTAGGAAACTGAATTTCTAGAGCTGGGCTGTGCTCCTGGATGAGGCAACAGGCTGCTTAGATGCCAGAGCTTGGCCATCAGAACCACGTGAGGCAAGGGCAGACTCTGCTTACAGGCCATGTGGGAAAACACACAGGTGCACACTATGGAAGGTGGGGAGAGCAGAAGGCACCAGTGGGAACAGAAAGATATATCCATAACTACAACTCTAGGAAGGAGTAGTCATTCTCATACTGGTCACTCACAGTATATGTGTTCTGATAATATCCCTCATATTTGGCCCAACTCCATGCTAGGACACAAGGAAACAATGCCAGTTTTTCTATCCTATGGAAATTCGAGGATCAGGCAGTTTTGATAATCAAGACATATACAAAACAAATAACAAAATATCTCATGTTCGTAAGTTCTATGAGTAAATAAGGTAGAGTTCCAGCAATACTAAGCCACCATGATTAAAAAGAAAAATCCAATGCAGTAATGGACTGAGTTGGACTCAAGTGCTTTCCTTCATTACTTACAGCATGAGGTAACTGTTGCAGTATGATGATAGACAACTGTGTGCCAAATGACCATCAGTATGCCTGGTATCTTTCTGTTTGCCATGTCATAACCCCTGGGACAGTGCTGCTATACTCATAAATGTAATTTAGTGGCCAATGAACCTTAGATGATAGAAAGAGAAAAACGATGACAAATTCTACCCAGAGACTGTATAGATACCCTCTAACACTAACCCAGTAGCTGCCACGATTTCCTCTTATATCTGCTCTTGTATCTAATATCTTATATATGTGGCCAAGGTAGAGCTGCTACAGATATGCTGAAACCCTTCCTTAAAGTGTACGTAGACCCTGTGGGCATCAGCAAGGATGTGAAAGCCCCTTCACGGTTCCCTCTTCCAACTGCTCAGGTCATATACTTCTCAAAAAAAAGTACTTTACTTCTTTTGGGTCTATGTTGTCATCATCACAAACAAGTCTTGAAATGTTCTTTTAACTGCCACCATTGTTCAAGAAAAACATTACTGAAAGTGCTTCAGCCTGCAGTATTTACAGCAATTCCTTACACTACTTAACATTTTATTTATACTAATGAAAAAGCACTCAAATTCCTCTGTATAGGTTGCTGTTTCTAAGAGATGGAGAATAACAAATATGTGCTATGAATATAAGAAAATGGCTTATTTCATTATTCTTTGAACTGTTGTTCCTGATAACAGGAATTTAAAATGCAGACTTCAGTTTTGCTTAATGTGCTACGAGAGTCAAAATTTATATAGTTTTTCTCAACTAATGAATGCCTTTCACAATTATTATCTATGAAATTTCAAGGAATGAACAATTAAAATTGTAATGTTTCTTTTCAGTGTAACGTTAAGATTGAAGGCTCTTTCTACTTCTTGCCTTAACAAAAGACCAAAATCTGATCTCCAAGAAATAAATTCTCTTGCTAGCTTTCTATTCATTGCTTCCATTTGCCAAGAGCTCCATCCCAGGTGAACTTAATTATCTACATTATTTGAGTCTATAGCCAGGATGTCATGTGCTGCTGTGAAAATATATGACCTCTGGATTGGAAATATTTCTGTATCTTCAGTAGTTTCCAGAAATTCCAGAATAACTTCCAAGCCAATTTTCTGGAAAAGAATAAACCTCTGTGGACATTTTCAATCTCCCTTACACTTCACACATTTCTGTCTCAACAGATCTCACTTCCTCTCTAGATGTAGAGATACTATCATTATGGACACCAGATCTGTACATAGTCTCCTATGGTTCATTTAGGTGTGTGTGTGGAAGGGGGTGCTCTTTGCTTTCAGTTAAACTGGAAGAGATGCATTTCCTCATTTCTTTTTCACCATTAAAGCCATGTCTCTAACATTTGGCCTGTGGTTTGGCTCTCTCTGCCTCCCTAAGAATTTAGGTCATTAATCAGTGTCACAATCATGTCAGAACAGTGGCTTGATGGTAGAACTTTTACTCCATAGTTCCTGAACACTGGATATGACAGGGCAAGTTATCCACTGCTGGGTCCCAGTACTGCCCTTAAGATCAATGGCAGACAAACCTTGATACTTCTGCCTCTAGGTTTACCAGGAAGTTGGCTCCACATCTCATTCTTTCATGTGGCTGACATCTTATTAAAATTTGTATATGACATGTTCCTCAAATGCTTGTGTGTTGATGGCTGATCGCCAACACAGAAGGGTTCAGATGCAGATTTTGGATTGGATCATGAAGTCCCTACCTTAGTATACTGATCCATCTCTGGACTCATAGCTCAGAGGAGGTCTATTGTTAGAGCCCCTTTTCTCATTGCTGCCTTCTCCCTGGCCCCATGCAATAAGGACCATCTTCTACCTGGGATACGTTTCTGTCTTGATGAAATGCCCTAGCACTGGCCTAAAAGCAACTGAGTCAAGAAGAAAAACTGAAATTTCAGAACTAAACCTTCCTTCCTTAAAGTTGATTTCCTTCAGAATCTCCAGTCACAGTAACAGAAAAACTGACTAATATGCCTCATATAGAATCTCTAGCCAGTATTTGCTTACTGCTTAGCATTTCACTTGTAAAACTTCAATGTAGAGAATGTTGAACAAATATACCCTGTGGTGATAATGTTTTTGTTTATGTCACACACTGTCAACAGTTGTGCCTTACTTGTAAAAGAGACTAGAAAACTCAATTTTCTAGATTCTATCATGAAAAAGGCAGAACGTAATTACATTAATAATCCTCCAAAGATAGAAATATCAAAGGTTCTAAGAAGAGAGAAAAACATATGTTTGTTATTTGCTCATTCTTTGGGGAAGAATGGCTATTAGGATTTAGGATGTGTTTTGGGTGAGGTATGATATCTAATTTTTAAAATTTATCAAATTATTTATTTTTTGTTTATGGCAAGTGGGTTCAGTCATAGCCAGAGGACAATCTAAGTGGAATGTTCCCTGCCCTTCAATACATGTGTTTGATTCACAGGGACCAAACTCAAGTTATTAGTTGTGGTAACAGCAACTCTCATCTACTGATCCCCCTTGCTGGCCTGGTATCTATTAATTTTGATTCACCATATTACTATTATTATTGCAATGACATAAAGATGTAGTACTTAGGCAATCAAAGCTTTGCATTGTCAGAGTCCCATGTCTAATACAATTTTTACTTATTTTATAAGACATGATAATCCCCACTTCAGAGATTGTTCTAGGCAGAGTATCTGGACTTTTCTCTTTATTAACTTTCATTATCATCTTCTATGCTGCTATGATGCTTTGTGCTGGCCTTCTCTGTAAGATATTAACTTCATAAAGGTGTAAATGCTTCTGAGAAATACCTTGGAAATAGAGCTTATTTCATGCTCAGTACCCGGCATTTCATAGACTCCAAGGAACAAATGTTGAATGATGGTATTTGTGGACTTGGTGTGGCCCAGTCAATCTACATTAAAATGGAAGTTAAATTCCCAACTGTATTTTTTCACTTGAAAAATTTCATTTCCCTTATTGTTTCTTTAGGTCTAAACATATACATTTATTTCCAGCTCAGTTTCACCAAAATAGTCTAGAGATGCTACAAGGTGATGGATATCAGTGTTTGAACCAGGAAGACTGTAAAGTAGAAGATATTTTTTGAATTATAGATAAATATAGTTGGAGATACTTTGCTTATTTAGTGTCTACTCTCCTTACACTCATAATAAAGCTAGGTTTGTTTTTATTATGGGCAAAGAAGGAAACCTACAGGGGTTTAGTTTCTTACCCACAACTGATAAGAGCAGTGTGAGGATAAGAAGTCAGGTTCAGATCTCCAACTGTAATTAGTACTCTAACTTATATGACTACCCTTCTAATCTCCTTTGAATGAAAGGTTAAATACTTTCCAATAATTCACCTAAACACAGTGTGGCATATATTACTAAGCCATAAGGGAACTTCTTCACATTGGGACAAAGCCCTCAATTAGGGCAGACATTCTCAGTGTCTCAGCAATCTTGTTTCTTCCCAGCCAGCATTCTACCTGTGGCATCCATTGTATGTGCATTGGGCTGGACACCTCCTAACAACATTGCCTTTCATACTTCCTCCCTGAAGCTTCTGCTATTTCACTTGTTGAACAGGCCAAAAATGCTTGTCGGCCTCCTTAATGTAAGAACTATGAGCCTCTCCATGTGCATGCCACCGAAAAGGCCAAACAATACAAATACAAATACACAGCATCTGAGAACATGATTCCTGTTGTCATACAAAAAAGCTAGCTTTAAGGATTTATATCCAGATAAGTGCAAAGCCCTGTGTACTGATAGCTTTATCTCCAGGCACTGGTGTGGCGCTCTCTCTCTCTCTCTCTCTCTCTCTCTCTCTCTCTCTCTCTCTCTCTCTGTGTGTGTGTGTGTGTGTGTGTGTGTGTGTGTGTATGTACTTGTATTCCCTTGGGACTCTGTGGTTTGTGACTACTCTCCATTACTAGGATTGTCCCTAACCATAATTCAAGGATTTGATAGTCCTGATGTGTCTTCTTTGTTCTTGAGACTGAATGGAAATTGTTTTACAAAGGAGAAGTGTTCCTAAGACCTAAGACCCATCTGAAGTAATTCAGAAAACTATGCTTGTAATATCAAAAATGTCTGCAACAATGCTGTTAGGCCTCTTTTGTAACGACTATGACATTGAACTGGGCAAGGGTCTCTCTCACACACATTACTACTGAGAAAGAAAACAGTATCAGAGCCTGTGTCTGTCAGGTGCCAGCCTCTGCTCGTCTCAGGAAATCAAGCAGTTTGAAAAAAAAAATAATAATAAAAACTGAACAAGACCAAAGCTAAGAGCCAACTGGGAGAAGAAATAGAGCTGGGAGATTGTAGAAGAGTACTTAAATCCTGTAGTTAAAAGGAAAGGAAGATGGAGAAGTAATTTCAGGCAGTTGTAGGAAAGAGATAGCAGTTTATAGATCTCTTTACTTGAGGACTTGTAGTGTTGTTAGTAAATTTTATTGTTTTAATTTGAGAATGAATCAGCATTGCCTAGGGCGGCACAGCTGTCACCATCAGCAAGACAATAATGCAAGAGCAGATTCAGCTAAGAATTTTGGGAAAGACAGTTTAATTCCTTCTCTCTCCCTTCCTCCTCTCCTACTTCCTTTATCACCATCCTTCACTCTCTGGAGGGATGTGGTTTGTGAGGGAAGAACAGGAGGTGACTGTAATCTGCTGTATGTGCTAGCTCTACTGTGCTAAGGGGACAATGGGCTATCTGCTCAGACATTACTACTGGGTGTGTCTGTGGAGGCCATGTTATCAGATGAGTGGCTGTAGCAGTCAGCTGATGGAGCAAAGTGAGTGGAGCCCACCAGATCTTTAAGAGATGGATAGAACAAAAAAGGCTATGGGAATTTGTTTTCTGCTTGAGTTGGTTCTGGTCTCAACAACTAGATTATGCCATCAGCTTTCCTTGTCCCTCAACATGCAGATAGTATATTGTAGGGCTTCTTACCCTAATTGTATGAGCCAATTCTCCTTCCACACACACACATACACACACACACACACACACACACACACACACACACACACACACACACACACACACCAAGCAAAGGTCTTGTCCTTCTTATTTCTTATTCAAGTAATGGCAGATCAATGTAGAAAAATACAAGAATCTAAACAGTAAACATTGGCCTTCCTTTTCCTCTCTGTTTTTGTCTTATTGGTTATTTTTATTTGGTAAATACTTTTCTGGGTGTAATGTACTTCAATGTCAGGATTTCCAAAAACTTAAGAACATGTAATTTAAAAATGCATATGAATTTGTGATTGATATAGTTTTGGTTTTGTTGTTCTGATTCCAGAGATTGAGCCCAGGGTCTCTTGCCTGCTATGCAAGTAACTGATCACTGACACACAACATAATATTCCTTTAAGTTTTTCTTATGTTACAGAAATGTCTCACTAAGGTGCCTAGGCTGATCTTGTGATTGTTCAAGGTTCCAATGTGTAGTCATCCAAAGTGTTATTTATCTGAAGTTTAAGTTTACTGTGAAGTTTTGCAGTTTATCTGGTGAAATCTATCTTATATCCATTTCCTAAATTAACAACATGGAAGTTTTAATGTGGTTAAGAATTATTATTTCAGTTTTTACACCTTCTATCTGACTGTACCAAAGCCTCTAGCTATGCAGGGACATATTATCATAGCCATTATACACCTAGAACTTTTCAATAGAACAGAATTGGGAGAGAGGGAGACATAGGCTTTCAGTTAAAAACAGGGGAATAACCCTCTGGTACTGGTGATGGTGATGTCATCAGTGCGTAACTGAGCCATCCATGGACAGATGCTGGGAACAGGTCTGACTTCATGAAATCTCCAATTGTGAGCCTTGCATGACAGCCAGGGCCTCTCCAGCAAGAAAGGTGTCAGATGCTGATTCTTACACACACACATAAGGGAGGCCAGGTACCAGGAGGTGATCAAGGGCCTTAATTAAAACTGTATGGAGACTCGAGGGCTGATCTGTGGCTAGGCTAGAGACAAGTACTGACACCATGATAACACTGAGAATAGCTGACTTAGTTTTGAACACAGAAGGAAAGAGTCAGTTATTCATGGTAATAACAAAGAACAACATTTGATGTCCTCTTTACACTGAAACCTCTGGGTCATGTTGCAAATTAAATAAGGAACAAAAATGAAAGCTTAAAAAAACTGTAAGTGGATCTTGTAATAATCAGGATTCTCCAGAGAAGCTGAACCAGTATCTGTCTGTCTATTTATTATCTATTTTCTGTCTACCTACCTACCTACATAAATACATAAATATATACAGACATATCGATCTATCATCTATCTATCATAAATATTGAGCTCACACTGTTATAAAGGTAATAAACTCTATATTCTGCACTAACAGGTTAGATATCCTATAAGTAACCATTTGATTCTGAGTCCAAAGTAAGAGACCATAGACTAGCTTAGAGATAAATGGGCAAGGAGGAAAATTTTTTTTGTTGCTGTTGTTCTGTTCAGATATTCAGTGAATTTCCTGGAGATTCTGGTCTGCCTTACTTGGTTTACTGAATCAGGTACTCTCAACCAGAATTTCTCCAGTCTTTTTCTCGTCACCATACCTCACAAATACATCATATTCTTTATTCCGCTATCTGAACCATGTAGTCTAGTCAAAATTGATACACATAAGATAAACTTAACATATATTTTGGTGGTTTGAAATGGCTATTGATTATCTATGCACATATTCATAAAACAGGAGGAGGGTTTTCAGCTTAATTAACATAGAAACTTTTCTTGTTTCTAACATCATAAATAACTTGAAAATTTAGTTATTCTGGCTAAATGGTGTTGTATGAAGTTTCTGGTCTGGACTTTTGGGTCTAGCCTTGAGGTTCAGACCCACTCACAGCCCCACTGCCACTTTGCCCCAGAGAAACACATAAGAGCTTACATTTATTTCATGCTGCTCAGCCTAGGGCCCAGGCATATAACTTGCTAGCTCTTGCTCTTAAGCTAACCCATGATTCTTGGTACGCTTTTTCAGAGCAGCATAGTTGTCCTCTGCATCTGCTGACTTATCATCGTGATGTCTCCGTGGTGTCTCTCTGGCATCTCTGTGGCATCTCTGCTCTGTTCTTCCTGTTCCCGGAGTTTTCTTAGGCTGGTAGCCCTGTCCACACTTCCTATTTGCCTTCGGCCAATCAGCATTTTTATTAAACCAGTATGTGGGACAATTATTTACAATGGAACAGAAACACAATCCTACTACACAATGGTGTGGTTTATGGATAGGTACTTGACTAGACTGGTGAGGATTTAGATGCAATTTCTACTACTCAGTTCTGTGCCCCTTCTATCATTAGCTATTAATTGGTTAACATTTCAATCTCAACAGAAAAACAAAATAATATCTTTATTATATAAAAAACTTTAGAAATATTAAAAAAACTAACATCTCAAAGAAAGCCAAAAAATTCATAGGAAGCTGAATGCAAATGTAATTTTAAACAACAAATACACTAAAATCAGTCAATTATGATTTAGAGTAAGACGTAATTTTTAAAATCAATTTGACGTAGCTGAAGAAGATACTTCTTGGTGCTGGGGAAAACATGAGGTTAAATTGCACGCTACATAGTGGAGGTGATTTTGTACTGTTGTCTTTTCAATTCACCATTTTACATAAGCCCAGTTTAAATCCATTTTTTAAAGGAATACACAAAATGATTGCAAATGATGAAATAAAAATAAACATCTTACTATCTGGGACCAGTTACAATTGGATATGTAAATGTTAGAAAAATCTTAGATGTGGTGTTTTAGTGAGTGTATACTTCATGGGGAAATTCTCCAGAGAAAAAACCAAATAGAAGAACAGAGGCTTCCTGCATTCTTTCTCATGTATAAGAGGTCCACCCTTCTGTGGAACAGTTTATCTTCTTGTTATTACATCATGTCCATTACATAAATTTCTAACAATTTATCCTTTCCATTACTGATATGGATTTGGGCTATATTTTTCCTATATGTCTTTCTGGTGAGCATGAATATGTATATTGTGTGGTGACTGAATTGGAACACATTTACTGGATTGGAGTCATATGTCTGTTTAGCTTCACTAGCTGCTTCAAACCATTCTGCAGAGTGGTTGAAAGGCGGCCCACTGTATCAGAAGAGATTGCTAGCTGCTCTGCATTTCCACTGTCTTCAGTTTTTGTCAACATTGTTTGCTGTTGGCGTTTAGAGCTGAACTATTCTAATCTGTAGTTACTTGATTTATAATGGTTTTTAACTTCCTTCTTCTAACAGAATCTAGCATGTTTTCCATTCAATATTAATCACTGAAAAGGTTTTGTCTTCTCCCATATCTCTTTACCCTGGAATGTAGCTCTGTCTTGGTCCACACTGGAAGATAATGCTCTGGTTTACTAAACATCATAACAAGAGCAACTTGAAGAGAAAAAGGGTTTGTAAAGTTTATAGTCCATCAGGAGTGGAGTTCAGGGTAGAAACTCAAGAAATATACCCAAAAGGAGAAACTGAGGCAGAGACCTTAGAGGAAGTCTGCTTACTGGCTTGCTCACCATGGCTTTCTTATAGAATTCAGTACCACTTATCCAGAGATAGCACCACCACCAGTGGCCTAGTCTTTCCCATATCAATAGTTAACCAAGAATGTGCCCCTCAGACTTCACTACAGGCCAATTTGATGGAGGTACTGTCTCAAGATGACAGACACTACTCAGCCCAGGTGATATTTTTGGGGGGAGGGGTGCTCCCAAATTGCCAAATCCTAAATATCAAGCTTTGTCTCCTCACTACCATGCTACTGAAATCTTAACTCAGGTTTTCATGTGCTTATACTTAGGATCTCCTTAGGATTATGGATTAACTGTCTAAAGAAAACACAGCTAAAAGTTTCTAGATTAATTGCCTAAGACAACTGTTCCAACTCTTGATGATTAGAAATTCTAAATTACTTTTGTGTTTTCTGTCCCAAGAAATTGCCAAGGCATATATCCAGCTCTTGCTTTAAAAAAAAAAAAAAAGAAAAAGAAAAGAAAAAGAAAAAAAAAAGTCTGGATGTCCTCTTGTCTAACTCTTCAGCCTTTTTCTATCTACAGGTTCTAGAAACACTCCAAGGGGATCAATTGCCCATGGAATGCTGGGCTCACCTCATTGTCTTTACTTTTTCCTGAAGATTTTTTGTCTCTAGTCCCAAATATTCCAGAAGCTTGTCTATATCCTCCTGCATATGGATTTTGTATCAATTCCTTTTTACAAAATTGGCACAATGTTTATGTGGTCTTTTGCAAGTTATCTTCGAAAAAAACAGAGATCTCATATCAAAATTATTTTAAAATTGTTAATTGAGGCAGGCAACATATTCTTTGAGAAAAATAAATCAATTTGAACCCTAATTATAATACTGAGAGTCACTGGGTAATGTGAAATAAAGTTCCCAGGGACACTTGAATGTTGTAAGAGAAAAAGCAAGTCTATGAAGATCTTCCTTATGAATTTCCTCAAAATACCCAGCATTATAGAAGAGATGGTGGAGCCTTTGATATGATGAAGATGGACTTGGTCTCATTCAATAAGCCTTAGAGGAATCAAGTGAGTACAAAGCAGTGTGTCTTTGTCAAATACTTAATGTTCCAGGCAAAGCTGACAATCAGTGTAGAACTGAAGACCGTTGGCTCCTTCTGTTGGATGCTAACAACTTGGAGCAGGCTTTTGAGTGGTAGGCCAGGCATTATTATTATTATTACTATTTCAAGTGAGACTGTCTTAGGTGAAAGTTTGTGAAACACCTTCCAGATGAGCACCAGACTCTCATTCTTTAAAGTCTTTCATTTGGATCATTCAAAAGAATGGGGCTAAGAAGACAACTCAGTACTACAGCATGAGGTCCATAGTTCAGATCACCAGCAACCACATAAAAGCCTGACACACCTGGGGTTCCTGGTTACAGTTTCTAATCCCAGGAGCCCAGAGGCGGAGATGTTATTCCCAGTAAATTAGATCAGAGTATGTGAGTTCTGGATTGTGCAAGAGACCCTGCCTCAGCATAGTAAAGGGAAGAATGAATTATCATCAGTTCCTTGCCACCATGTGCATGCATGTTTATAAGTGCACACACAAGTGCAGGAAAACCATATGCAAAACAAAGAGGAAGAAAGGGAGGAGTGAAAAATCATCACAACCTGGTGATCTATGATCCAGCAGGTCTTCTGCTAGGTTAGCAAATTATGTTTATTAAAACAGCAAAGCAAATAGGACCACAAAATTCCATGGGTACTGAGAACCTTGCAACTTGAGATTTTGTGCGAAGATGACTAGAGTCCAGTTGACAAGTGGAGTGTGTGTGAAACTACTGGAACTCATTCTTCCTTATCTGCTAATGGGAGGCAGATAAGAACCAGTCCATATGGCCCTTTATGGTCCTGAATGAAATCCTAATGAACGAGAAAAAGCTCTAGAATCCTTCTTATCAAATATCATGACAAAAGCAAGGTAAACAACATATCTTTAGTAATACATTTCAGACACGTCTTTGTAAGCCCACCTCTATCATCAGATAAGCACATAGAAATTCTAATAAGATCTTTAAATTTTTCCATATTTTTCCTTCAGAAAGCTAACTAATTTCATTTTTAAGCATCTGGAAGGTAGACTCACATACTTATTAGTGTCAGTCCAGGTATTTGTTTCAAATGAGCACCAGATGAGCACCTCCTTTGTATTGTATGAAAAGCACTTTGACTTAGATGGTGACGGTGAATCCTCCTTACAGTAATCTCTGAAATAAGTTCTGGCATTGCTCTTACTTTACCAATGAGTCTATTGTGTTTTTAAAGGGCTTAGTTACTTCAGATCACAGACAAGTATGTGAAAAGATTAGAATTTAGCTGAAGACTGGAGTAGCCCTGTGGTCTATAGTGCTGTTATAATGATTGTGAACACTTGACATGCATTCTCTTGATTTATGTTGCAGTTTATGCTACCAATCTCTTAACTCTTTAAGTAAATCTTATCCTGGTCTTGGTGTTATATGCTTCTGACTCTAGAACTCAGGAGGCTGAGGAAGAAAATCATATATCTGAGGTTGCCCTAGGGCTATAGAGTAAGACTTGTTTCATCAAAAACAAACAAAACACATACATTTAATTTTTTAAAATGGTACACAAAAAATCTTCTTGACCATCTTAAATGTTCATTTTTCCTAAACATGCTCACTCAGTGCACAAGACTCATTCTGAATCTGCAAACCCTGTCACATCTATTTTGCCCAGGGTCATATTTTAATTAACTCTTTTCGAAGCTGCTTCATAATCTGCTGAATGTCTTCTCATCTTTGGTCCATTAATCTATTCCATACATTGCTTGATTAATTTTCTAATGGCCCATTATGATCATGTCACTCTGTACTAAAAAACTTTCAGTGTTGTCTGTGATGTAACAGATACATAGCCAGTTAATTGAACTAAGTATACTTAGCCTTTTTTATAATATGAACTAGCTCACTTAAAATGTCTTAATTTTAAAAGAAAATATGAATACACAGAACCACATGAATCAAATACTTTACTTATTGATTACAATAAATAATATTTAGCACATGAAATAAAAATTTGAGCTCTGTAGCTATAACTCAGTTGTACAGGACTTGCCTGACAGAAGTGGACCCTGAGTTTGATTCTAAGAACCACAAATAAGTACACAAATAAATAAATAAATGAAACAAATACTCTAATACTGCAGGAGAGTCTTCCATGGCCTTCATCTCAAGCCTGTCTCTCTTTTTACTGCAATGCTGGTGTTGTTTTGATTTTTGAGCAATTAATTCTGATCTTTTATAACCTTACCACCTATTTTTTATTTATTTATTTATTCATTCATTCATCCATTTATTTATTTATTTATATTTTAGATTCTCAAAATTTTAGGCCTTTTCAATATGGTACCTATAGCATCTCTATTTTAATAAGTTCCCTTGCTATGCTTTTCTCTTGCAATTACATGTTGGAGAAGAGCACAGAACATGACCTGAGAAGTATCTCATTGCCTAAATTTAGCTTTTTGTATATGCTTGGTGAGGTTTGCTCTGTTACAGTCTTTGGTATTATCTACCAATTTACATTTGAACCAGATACTAGATGTATTGGTTACTTTACTATTTTTATGAGAAGACATCATGACCAAGGTAACTTATAGAAAGGAGGGTTTATTTGGGCTCCTGGCTCCAGAGGGATAAGAATCCATTACCATCACTGAAAGGAAGTGCGGCAGCAGGCAGACATGATGGCTAGACCAGCAAGCTGAGAGTTTCCAGAACAAGCCTGAAACAGAGCTGGTGGTACTGGGAAAACCCCACAGCCCACCCCCAAGGACATACTTTATCCTGCAGAGCCATACTTCCTAAACTTACTCACTGCACCACCAACAGGAAATCAAACATTTAAATTCCTGAGATTGTAACAGATATTTCATTCATACTACCACCTACATACCACCGTATGACTGTGGGTCTGTGGGACCAGGCTGGATAGGCTGGGCAAAACCACTACACACTATCTTGTGGTTTCTGTACAGATGTCTTACTGTGTTACTGGGACAGCTAGATAGTAGATAAGGGGGGATGCCCTTTCTTAAGACATTTCTTCTGAGAAATGAAAATAAATGATACATTTAGAACTAACCCATCTTGTTCAGCTGCGCTGCTCAGTATCTTTTCTCAGAGCATCATTTCAGTTTTCCTCTGCATTTGCTGAAGTCTCATCATGGTGTCTCATCTAGCTCTCTCGCATCTCTGCTCTGCTCTTCCTATTCTCAAAGTTTTTCCAGTCTGGTAGTTCCACCTACACTTAGTGTCTGCCTTCAGCCCAAAAAGCATTTTTATTAAATTAGTAGTCAGGACAGTTAGACAGTTATTTACATATGCATCATTTGTAGAAAAGACTTGTTCTTTTTTTTTTTTTTTTTTTGGTCTGTTTGCTTTGTTTTCTATTAAATGCACTAAAATGGTGAAGGGACTCTAGCCAGCCTGAGCATGACAAGCAGGACTCAGGCAGGCCTTGCCCTTCTCTGCCACTCTCTCTGCCTTGTTAAGAGCATTAGATCACATTTGTAGAGCTAGATCCCAGTGTCTGTTCTTTATTTGTCTACTCCTCTTTTGTCTGATACCAAGGTTCAGCCATCAAAGTCTCTTTGACTGTTCTAGATAACAAGCCCACCTCACCCTAACACACATTTTCTTTTTTATCTTTTTAAATTGCTGTTTGCTCATGGACCACTCCGGCTGCCTCTCTATCTAGAGCAGTCAGCCCTTTTTCCTCCAGGACAAATACCCCTGCTTCCTTTCTCTCTTTCTCTTCCCTTTCTCCCTCTTCTTCTATCTCCTGTCTTTGTTTTTTGTTCCCCATACTTAGATGCAAATAAATCTTTGTGCTGAGAACTTGATCCTGGGGTGTCTTGAGCTGACTCTGAGGATCTTTAAAGAAGGCTCATTTAAAATCAGCCAGTAGGGCTGGAGAGATGGCTCAGCCGTTAAAGGCTAGGCTCACAACCATAAAATCAGCCAGTAACAACTTATGGATTTATTTCTGAAATATTAAACAATTAATTAGTTCTGAGTTGCTAGTCTCAATTTGCTGATCTATACTTCTGTTCATTGTCAGTAACACATTGTCCCCATCTTGACCACAATTACTTTATTACAAGTTTTGAAATTAGTATGAATTCTGAAGTTTTTGTCCTGGACTCTTTTTCATTGTGTATGGATTTTACTATCAGCTTGTACATTTTCTCAAAGATGATATAATCTGGGAATCAGATTGAGACTTATGAAGTATGTGGATAAGCCTTGGTGATATCATTATATTAATAATGTCTTCTAATCAACAAACCAAAGATGTTTACATTTCAGAAGTGTTTATAGTTTCCCTATTTACATTTTGCATTTTTATAACTTTATTCCCACAAATATCATGCATGATGATGCCATTATAAATTGTACTAGTCCCTTAATTTATTTTCAGGTTGTTTACTGTGTGTGTGTGTAGAAACAAAATTGATTTTTCATATGGATCTTTTATCTTGGAGCCTTGCTGAGCTTTTTCATTAGCTCTTAGAACAAAATATTAATAAATTCTGAAAGAATTTTATTTTTATTAGTTGTATTAGTATGTGTGCAAATGCAGATGCCTGTGCATGCCTACACAGTGTTCATGTGCTTGTATGTCATTGCCTGCATGTGAAGGTCAGGGGACAACTTTCTGGGGTAGGTATTTTTTTTCACCATGTTAGTCCCAAGAATTCAACTCAACTCCTCAGGTTTGGCAGCAGGAACCTTTACTTGTTGAATAATCTTGCTGGCTCAAGAATATATATATATATATATATATATATATATATATATATATATAATCTGAGATCACATGATCTAAAGTAAAAAATGTTTTACTTTTTTAACTTGATTTCCTTGCATTTTTCTCTAACTTTCCCCATCAGTACAATATTAAACAGAACTGGTTGAAAATAGTAATTCCAGTGTCATGCCTGATATTAGAGAAAATCAGCCATATTTTCACATTTTGCACCCATGTTCATAAGAAATATGGGTTTATGATTTTCTCTCTTGTGATATCCTTGACTGGATTCAGTATCATAATAATATTGCCTCATGAAAAGAAATAAATGGGGATTGCTTTTTTTCTATTTTGAAAGTTTGTGAAACATTGTCAAATTATTAAAAAGCCTGGAGGTATTTCATGAAGAAGTCACCTGACTACAGGTCTTTCTTTGTATTTAGTTATTAGCTGATTCAATATCTCCATTCATTGGCTATGTTTAAGCTGTTTCTTTTAAAATTGGAATTAGTAGTTGATGTCTCCAGGGAGCCTCTTTACTTTCAGTCAAGACACACTAGCCTTGGAGATAGCATTTATGAGGGTTTTTTACATTTATGTAAAAAGAAGTAATTCTTATATGATTATTTCTAGCTACTATTCACTATGATGCATGTGTGTATGTATGTGTGTGTGTGTGTGTGTGTGTGTGTGTGTGTGTGTGTGTGTGAGTGAGTGAGAGAGAGAGACTCTGATGGTCAATGATCTTATGTACTACCCCACAACTTAAAGTCATGTATCAGATAAACACATGCACTTATTTTCTTCTTATTTTTCATATCTTTCCCTCCAGCTCAGGAGAGGAGTAAGGAGTCCTTGTAAGTGCGGGGACATTGGAGCAGGGTGACACTAGTTGAGGAAAGCTGAAGATACCCTCGTGTAAAAAGCACAGTGAATTCAGGAGCACCAACCACCCAGGAGATACAATATTTCAGTCAATTTTTGTTCAGCAGGATTTCATTGTATTGCTAGCTATGCTTAATAAAGTATATGAAGCATTTTCTTAGTAAATGTGATGCTATCTTACTCTGAGGTGTTGGGTAAAGGAGAGATTGGCTCTAATCTTCTCTCATGCAATGATTAATGAATGTAATATAAATTCCTAAGTCACAGTTTGTACCTCATCCCCCACCTTCCAATTTTCTGGTCTAATTGATGAAAGCCAAATTAAAGTAGGCCATCACCACAAATACAGCTTTAATTCTGTATTAATTTTAATTACAAACAACCTTCCTATTGAAATCGTAATGCATTATGAGTGTGTTCACAGAGAGAGGATAATATGGCAGTGATGACATTTCTTAGACTCTTCTTTTTTATTGTGGTTTAGCATCAACTTGTTCAAACAGAACATAGCAGAGACTGATTAAATATCAGGGTTGGACTATAATGAAAGAAAAGTCCATAGCAAATAAGTAGTGATTGTTTTAAATCAAATGTGTGAGAGGGCGGCTTTCAGGTGATAGCTCCAAAGCTCCCCTTCTAATCCTGACTGGGACTGCATGTGGGTTGTCATTTTGTTTACAAGATGGAGCTGGATTTCAACAAGTCCCCATGAGCCAAGTACTGCATACTTGTCCTTCGTCATCTGACAATATTGTTATTACCATTACAGCTGAGAATTACCATTCTGCTTCAAAAAGCTGTATTAACTCACAAAATGTCTTAAGACCTTCTGAATCTTCATAAAAATGCAAGAATTCCAAAATGGAATGAGAGAAAACTATGTGCGTGCAAAATAAGTTCCAGTATTTAAATTTATAGATGAGGTCAAGAGTGAGTTGTCTTATTTAAGGAAGGTCCACTTCAAGTTCACCTGTTTATGTACATTGGGAATTTTGAAAGTCATCTGACTAGAGAGTGTGAACTTTACCCTATTAACCTAGACACAGTGGCCTTTCGTTTTTGCTGTCTCTCTTCTTTTATCACAGATTAGTCTGCCCTTACAGAGTCTGTGCAATGAAGGAGCTAAACCATACCAGCACAACTTCTATGGCAAATGCTTCCCTTGGACATGGCCTTGGTGTTTATCGTTCACTTACTCTACGATATTTGACTCTGGCTTGTTTTACTACTATGTGCAGTTGTGGTTTAAGAGGGATGAAGAAACCCATTATGGCAAAATCAGTTAAAATATTAGGAGGAATTAGCACAACAAAAATCATCTCTGAAAATTCGTCAGAAAAGAAAATGAAAAAGTCACACCGGGTGAATAAACCTCTATTAAAGTTTGAACACTGTTCACTGAGAAACACTCAGGATCTAGGAGCTGCCTGTAAACTTGAGAAAACAGAACAGAGAGTACATTGTATGAGTTGGATGTATCTTGCTTCTCTCACATTCCAGGAGTTATGCCACCTTCTTTGCAAGCACCATGTTGTCCAAAAATGTCCTTTCTACATCCCTAACCTGAGGGAAGGTGCTCATCTGAAGAGAGAGGACACTGCCCAGTAAACATGTTTCAGAGTCATATGACACTTCTCATCTTCCTCCTCTGTATCAGGCTATTTTACCCCCTTAGCGTCTGTGTTCCCTCTTTGGAAATAAAAATAACCATACTATACTTTTCACCAACTTCTCTGACTTTCTGCAACTCTCACAAGATAGATTATTCAGTAAAAGGTTTTAGAACCAGTTTTCAAGTATTTGTAGAAAAGACTCCGATAACTTGTCAAAAAGCTACTGCAGTAAAACTGGAAAGCAATGCAGGAAAACACCTGGCATTGAGCTCTGTCCTCAGTGTGCTCGTGTACACATATGCACATGCATCAACATATATACATATACATATGTGCATCCATACACATGGGAACATGTATAAACATGCATTTATAACATACACACACACACATTAAAAGTTACTTGGTAATAGGGTTTTGATTTGCTTGCAATGTATCTTTTTCTTCTGATATATTCTCCCTCATTTTATCTGGCTATCATTACGGATATAAGAAAGTGTGTGGCCATTCACACTCCAAAGGCATTAGCTCAACTATGTTCATAGCAGCATTATTCATAATAGCAAGAACTTGTAAGCAACCTAGATGTCCCTCAACTGAGAAGTGGAGTAACTGTGGTACATCTACACAATGGAGTAAGCAGTAAGAAAAAAATGACATCCCAAAATTTGCAGGCAAATGGATGGATTTGGAGGATATCCTTCTGAGCGAGGTATCACAAACTCAGAAAGATAAGCAGGGGATGTACTCACTCATTAGTGGACTCTAAGCGAAAAAGCAAAAAGCAAAGCATGTCCAAGCTGCAAACCACAACCACTCTACAGCTTTGGATCTGAAACACCTGGGAGTCGCACCTTGGATCCCACTCCCTCTAGAGGAACACCTGACTCAGTCTTGATGTTGGGGTCTGGATCTGCCAGGAGTGGATGCTGAACTGAGCAATATTAGGACCCTGGGACCTCCTGCCCGTGCTGGGGAGGAGATGGGGAGATGTGGAGAAGAGAGAGTGATTGGAGGAGGTGGGAGGGGGAAGAGACCTTGAATATGGATATACACGGATAGAACATGTGACTTTATTTATAATAAAAAATAGAAAGAGAAAAAAAAGATACTAGAAACAACCTAGTTTCCCCTCAACTAAGGAATGGATTAACAAGCTGTGGTACATCTACACAATGGAGCACTACTCAGCAGTAAGAAACTATGATATTCTACAATTTGGAGGCTATGAGAATATCCTCATGAGTGAGGTTTCACAATCCCAGAAAGATAAGCAGGGGATGTGTTCACTCATTAGTGGACTTTAAACAAAAAGTAAAGAATGTCCAAGCTGCAAATCACAAACACTGAACAGCTTGGGATCTGAAGCACCTTGAACTGGCACTTTGGAGCCCATTCCCTCTGGAGGAACACTTGAGTCAGTCTTGATGTGGGGATGAGGAAAGTGGATTTGCCTGTAGTGGATGCTGAACTAAGCCACCTTGGGACCTTGGGACCTCCTGTCCTTGCCGGAGAGAAGATAAGGAGATGGGGAGAAGAGTGACTTGTAGAGGCAGGAGGGGAAGGGCATTTGGACAAGGGTAAAAATACATGGATAAAAATGATAATAAAAAAACAAGAAAAAAAAGAAAGTGTGTGGCTCAGCCAAGGAGGCTGCTCATAGTATCACATTCTCCCATAGTCAGTGAGAGATGTGAGCTTGAACATGGTCATATATATACAGATCATATTTTTTCAAGAAATTTAATAAGTTAATGATGAAGAATTGTGTCCTTGTCTGTTTGTAGACTGTAGTTTGTCTCTGCCTTTCTATTACAGGAAGACATAGGTGTGACTTCACCAAGTTACAATGTAGTTGCCACACAAGCAGACCCATAAAGAACATGAGGTAGAGGGTAAAGCAGAGGAAGAGAGAGCGTGAGTCAAAGATATAAAATCTACAAGTACAATCAAATTCAGCTATGATATCACTTACATTAGAATGTAAATTGTCTCTACTCTTTTTTTTGATTTCATTAATTTTGTTCATTTTTACAATTTTTAAAAATATTTTATTTAATATTCATATATGCATATAATGTGTTGTTGATGGAGCATTTCTCCATTTCTTCAGTCTTCACATCCCCCCACCACTTTTCTGTCCCATGTTCACGTGTTCTCCATTTTATTAACACCCAGAGAATGCTGCCTTAAAGTGCGTGGATATGCAGCCATATACTGCAACATGGGTAGCCTCCCAAGGCGCCATTCCTGAAGAAAACTGATTTTTCCTTTCCCAGAAGCTAGCAATTGCCAATATCTCCTCAGACTGAGGTAGGAATTTATAATCCTCTTCTTCAAATTCTGAAATTTTGGCTAGCTTGATCTTCTTCAAATCTTGTGCATATAGTCACAGCCAATGTAAGTTTCAGATTTAAGTATTTAGAATTTCAGAACCCATAGAAGACAAAAAAGTATGGAGGGGCCATGGAAGTGGTGATCTTAACTGAGGGAGCATAAAATAAGAAATTCAATACTAAGTGTGGGTTACATCTTTCAAGTCACTGGTGACAAACATTGAAGACTATTATCATTGCTTCTGTGTATCCTCCAGAACTTGATAGTAAAACCCTATTGCTTAAGACATCACATACTTACATCATAGTAGATGGAAAAGTCTAGTTGGTATTTACCTGAGAATGTTGTTCCCAATGGCTAGCTTTCATAGTATTGAAAGGTTCTATCACATTACCAATTTAAAAAAGTCATCAATTATCTTTCCCAGTGTGAACACTGATAGCTACAAGAATGACAGGGTTGGCCAGTGGTGGAGTAGTGGCACAAATGTTATGGGCCCAACCAACTACTTTCTAGTTGAATTATTGAATTTAAATCCCATTCCACAAGATGAAACCTATGTCTGGTACTGCTAGTGGCAGTCTAGGTGATAGGCCCTAGGTAAGAACTTAGTGCTACTCTGATAAGTGGACATAATAAACTACCATCACAATATTTATACCTATAGATTAAAGCTTCTAAAAACCTACATCAGAGAGGCTTATTTTCTCACTAGATAATGATTAATAGAGACCCATAGCAAATCAACATGCAGAGAAGAGCAAATTATAGAGTGCTTGGTTCTAACCAGGACATCTCTATTATAACCGCAGGTCCACAGGCTCTGGAATTATCACACAAGAGGTGCAGAGGATTATAAGAGTTAAAGGTAGTAGATGTCTGGAGTGAATAAAACAGTAATTATGAAACACAATGCAGATGCCCACATAAACTCTGATAGACTAGACAAAACCCACATGAATCACATCTATGTTTTATGTATGTATGTATGTATGTATATATGTATGTATATATGTATCTATCTGTCTGTCTATTATCTATCAATTGATCAATCTATTTTTATTTATGTTTTTACTTTTTGTAAATTGTATTTCTAAACAAGCTTTATTTGGTCTCTCTCTTTCCTGGAACCTTTTATTTAGAACCATATCCATACTCACAGACCCATTCTCAGAAAATGAACAGTGCAAAAAAGTGTCAACTGTAGACACTATAATGGGAAGTTAAAGTACAAACACAATCTCTACTATAAAAGCTTTTCTGCCTTAAAATTTGCTAGCAAGAAAGCCATGAATTTTTGTCATCTCTTCTCAGTGGAAAGCAGCCATTCTATAAACCATATTTAGTTCTTGAGAGGACACTGAAGTACTACTTACTTCTATTTTGCAGATAACGAGCCAGATGGTCTCAGAAGTTAAGATACTATCTTAGAGTTGCATAACTAGTGAGCATGAGGTAGCCAAATTCATGCTGCCTCCTTGCAGCCTTGCTCTTTTAGAGAGAACCAAGGGGTGAGTGGGAATGAAAAAAATTTGCCTTCTAAACTGTCCCATTTGTTGAATAGCAGGAGTAAAATTCAAGGTCATAATGAAAATTTATTATAATTTCTTATATGATCCAAGCCAACTTCCTACTTCTAATTGATTTTTCTCATGTTGCTTCTCCAGCTTGTGAGTACTGCTCAAACCAAATGTTTGAAAAACTTTCCCCTTGAAGATTTAATGACTCTAAATCTGTATTTGATTACTTTGTTCCTCTGGGGTCTGTGCCTGTGTAATGGCCAAGATAGAAGTGCAGAGAGAAATCCTGTTGGTCCTGCATTATGTATCTGCTGCCACTGGATTTGGGCTGAGAACAAGAGTGTGACGTCTTCACCGGGCTTGGCATTTGCTCTGTGCTGTGTGCTTTGTTTGAACAGACTGTCTTCTGGTTGAGAGAGGTTTAACTCATGAGTCAATGACATACAACTGCTCACACTATAAATACTAAGAAAAGTCAGGGAGATTTAGTCTCTGGGTTTGATCTTTAGATGGCCAATAGGTTTCAACTTCTCATAAAGACACCAAAGGTCTTTCTTTCCTCCTTCCTTACTTTCTCCAACATTTGTGAGCTCTTCAAATGAGATCTGAGAGAACCTATAACTTGCAGTTAATAAATGCTTTTGTTCCCCCAGCTGAGTAGAAAACATTTCAACTGACTGAAATTAGATTGTTTACAGCTGGATCTAAGTTGCGTTGGTTATATGGTTCTAGATTATCTGTTTCTGGTCTCTTGTCTCAATGTCCCTGGAAGTAGTATCATTCACACCCAGATTGATACAGAGACATTGGTCCAGATGATTTACAGGCCCTATACCCTCTTTAAACTCTTACAAAATTGCAGTAGCAGAGATATCCCACTTTACTTGTAATGTGTTTATGCTGTAAACTGTAAGTTTTGCTCTTTTGTGTATGCTTAATTTGGTTATTTTATTTTGATTTTCAAAGCAGAGTTCAGACATGAAAAATAGTTCTTGTGGTAGGTGAAAACATCATAGTTTTGGGAACAATACAAATTTGTAATTGATTTAAATGGATTACCTTTGAGTATTTGGTTTAATTACATGTAAGACTATGTAGGTAAATGTCTGTAACCTTTTCCTTTTCAGAGAAATAAAGAACCAAAGATGGTTTGGAGTTTTCTTTTTTGAGATTCAATTAATTTTATTTTAGATTGTACACCTATTCTGTACTTTTTAAAATTGGGATTTTCATGAAGATCACAATTAGAAAATGTCAGCCTAATTTTGAAAATCTTAATCTGTTACTTTTCTACAAATAAGTGAAGAACACAATAAATCTAATTATTATAAGATCAGACTTTAATTACATAAATAGCTTGAAAATCTGAACTAAATTTCTTCATATTTATCATTTTGTACTGTGACACTTTATATAACTGGCTTGTTGTATTATTCTAAAAGAAATTAAAGGTGTTTTTATCTATCGTATCTCCCTTTACTCTTTGAGACTGCGCTTAGTGAATAAGAGCTCACCAATTAGACCAGACTATGAGCTACTGAATTCTGGTAATTCTCCTGTGTCTGCCTCCCCAATAGCTAGTACTAAAGTATGTGCTGTGCCACCACACATGGCTTTTTCTTTGGTAAATGGCAATCTGAAATTAGCTTTCTACATTTGAACAGTGAGCACATTTCCATTTCTTAGCCCCCAAAAGATTTTTAGATGGTCCTGGAGTAATGGCTCTACAGTTAAGAGCACTTAATTGTCTTTGCAGAGACCCCTGGAACTTGTTACCTTTCCCAGAACCCACTTGGCACCTCCCAGGGATAATTTCTATTCCAGGGAGTACAAAGCCCTCTGGCCTCCTGGGATACAGCCAAACATGCAGCTAAACACTTACACAGAAAAAATAAATAAATAAATATGACATCTCTTTTTTTAAAAAAAAAATCCTAGGCATAGAAATGAGTATCAGCTCTCCCTCCCAGGCCAGGATACCGGCGCTGAGGCCCGCCGAGCCCTCCTCACCTCTGGTCAGGGTTCGAATCCGCCCCTCAGAGACCCCTGCAGTTAGTTTGCTCAGAACACTCAGTTCAGGGTCGCAGTAGGGCTCCTAGTAGATTCCCTGAGCAGCAGGGGCTGCGGGTGTGGCCAGGTGCAGAGTTCAGCTGCCC
>PVIH01011537.1:5000-68576 GCA_004025045.1 Sigmodon hispidus
CTCCACAAAGAGTAAATCTCCTTTCATTCCATTGCCTGTTAATGGTGACTATGTGCTGGACACTGAGCTAATTCACATAGACTGTCTCATTTAAACCCCAGGAGGGAGCCTAATTTCCATTGTAGATGAGAAAATACAAGTACATCAAAATGTTAAGTTACTTTCCCAAGACCATGCCACTAGCAGAAGCTAAATTCTTTTTGTTTCATTTGGGTTGGTCCTTCAAGACAGGGTCTGTGTATCCCTAGCTATCCTGGAACTAGCCCTCTAGACCAGGCTGGCCTTGGACTCAGAGATTCCCTTGACTCTACCCACTGAATGCTGGATTGAAGGCATGCTGCGCCATGCCTGCTTAAGAGCCAGACACCTTAAAGTCTGTGCATCTGTACTGGGCGGGCTGGGGCTGGAGAAACTGTTTTAATAGAAGACAAGGGGTTTGGTCAGCCCTAAAGGAAAAAGGGAAAATATGGAGGTAGAAAAATAATTTCTAAATTCATCCTGACCAGTGGCCAGGGCAGATGTGCCCAAGTTCTGAGGTCAAGGGGTATGCAAATGGATCTGTGGGCTGAAGATGGGAAGGTGGCCAGCCTGGAGGAGGAGGACTCAGAATGTAGGTCAGGAATTGGGCCTTGGCCACTGGCTAAGATGCAGGGTAGGATCCATGTTATTATTATCTAGGGAGGAGGTTGCCCCCATGGGAATGCAGGAGAAGGTACCTAGGGAAAGGCCCAGTCTTTAGGGTGAGCCAACACATGATTAGGCACAGGGAAAGTCATATGATAGAGCATAGAGGACACACAGGTCCACAACTACTCCTGGTTTTTGTGGTTGCTGGATCTGAAAGAGCAAAGGGAAACTTAGAGAAGGGGATATCTCCTCCACAGGACCAGACGATGGTTTTAAAGCTGGATAGTGACTGTTTCCTAAGCCCTACAATATGAGGGTCACCAACAAATGTTCTGCTTCCTTCTGGATGAGGCCAGGCATTGGGAGGCATGAGTAAGATGTCTTACCAGAGTAAGATGTCCAGAAAGACAGGATATGGGGTAAGGAAGTGGACCATACCTGCTAAGATCCCAAAGAAGTACCTTTGAAAGTTAGTCTTACTCCTAGCTAACAGATGAAGCCCTTGTGCTCCGGTAGAACAGACATGGAAGTGGGAAGTAGCCTAAGGAGAGCTGGATCATCACAAGGGTAAAGGGGAGGCTAAGATTTCCCCTTGTCACTGCTCTATTGGCTGAGACTTCTTGATTTCTTGGTGAATAACAGCTAATAATGCAAGTGGGATCAGGATCAAACAATATAAAAGTCAACAGATGTTGACCAGCCACTGTATGCTACATATTATAAAACACCATGAGTTGGACACTAATGTCCTTATAGATGGAGAGAGTGAAACTCAGAAAGGTAATGATTGATTGAGTCAAGGGTATGTATTATACATTACGAATAGCAATGTTAGAATTTAAACTCAGGTGTAAGCTAACACTCACAACCAGTTGGCTGTTCCCTGGACTTACACACTGGATTGATGAATTCACAGTAGACAGGTTCTTTTAAGGAACCTTCCCAAGAGTCTGAGGCCCCAACAGAACTATGGTTGCATTTGTGGATTTTCTTGTTGCCATGACCAAATAAATACGTGATCTAAAGCACATTAAGGGAAGACTATTGTATTTTGGCTCACCATCTGAAGGCGTATATAGTCCATTATGAATAGGAACGTATGTCAGCAGGCAGATTTGTGGTGACAGGTGTGTAGCTGGGACTCTCCACCTCCTCACATGTTAATGGAGAAGGAAACAGAGAGAAGACAGGTGTAGGCCTAGTCTATAAAACCCCAAGGCCCACCCCAAGTGACCCACTTCCTCTAGAGAGCCTCTATCTGGTAGAGCTTCCTCAACCTTCACCACCAGCTGGGTCCAAGTGTCTAAACATGTGAATCTTTGGGGAAATATTTCACATTCAGACCTCAATAACAGGACTACGAAGTTCAAATAAAATCTTGTGTTAGGTTTCCAAGTCATATCAGAATCCACTAGGATTTATCCTAAGATGTGGTCAAGGCCACAGGCCCACTGGCTGGCAATGAGATGACAACTACATCCTCAGGGCCCCTTGTGTATCCTAGGTACCAGCCCCATTAGAAGACATGACCTGAATTCTCAAAGCACCAAGTTTACCTCCGTGATGCTTCTAATCTTGCCTCCAGTGTTTTGTACTGTTTAATATAAATGTTTAAACTGGCATCTTTGATCAGAGCTGGAGAAGCAAAATTCTGGTTTTAGACTGGAAAAATTAGAATAACCTCCAGGGAAAATTAGGTTTGAAGAGACCTTTTCTCTCTAGACATGAAATTCTTTGTACGTATTTCAGAAACGGCTCAAAAAATCTATAAGTAGAAATGAACACTGAGGATCTAGACAATGGCTTTTATGTCACCTCAGAGGAACAGAGGTCTTAGGTCCCATCTCAGGGCTCAAGACTTATCAGGGAGACAGACTACTGGACAGGGTGACTGACTGATTGAGACCTGAGATAGAAGACCCACAAAAAGTACTGCAAGATGGGAACACAGGAGAGGAAGTGTGCTTAGGGGCAGCTGTGCGCCATCTTGGAAGATGAGGTTTGTACATGAAATGTCCTCTACAAGCTCATGTGCTTGGTTCTTGGGGGAACGGTTTTGGGAAGGCTGTGGAATCTTCCGGAGAGAGCCTTGTTGGAGGAAGCTGGTCACTGGAGGTGGGTCTTGAGTTTTACAGCCTGGCGCCACTTCCTGTCCTTTACTTTCTGACTGTAGACATGATGTGACCTCACTCTCCTGCCTTCCCGCCATGATGGACTGTATCCTCTAAGACTGTGAGTCAAAATTAACTCTCCCTCTTCTTGTGCCATGTTTGATCACAGTGGAGAGAAAAGTAAGACAGAAGAGAAACATGTTCTTGAGGTACATTTCATCATCACCATGCCATAGGTCAAAGAAACAGAAGTTGGTGGCCACTGTCTTGTCTGAGTCTAGATTGCTGCCCGGCCTGTACCTGCTTGCACCCGAGGCTTGTTGCTGGCTTATCTTGAGGTTGTGTAGGAGAGGTTTTCCCATGTGCCCTTTGCTACTTTGCTTGACCACTGACATTTTTTCCAACTCCTCTTTCTTTCTCTCATTATTCTTTGCTGATACTTTTCTCCACTTCCCACACCACTAAACCCTCTCAGTTTATGGATCTCCCAACTACCTGCTCAGAAGTATCACATTTGGTTCATCTTTTCCTGCCACCCTCCTCTTCCTCTTCTCTTTTCTGGAGCTCCTGACCATCCACACAAGAGTTTCCTCTCTAGGCTGAACAGTGGAGCCAGCATGTCACAGTGTCCAGGACAATTAATAGGAATGAAAGCTACAAGATGGAGGTAAAGAATTTTGCAAGCTTGGCATTTTTGTTTTGTTTTACTTTATGACTACCCTTGTATAACTTGATTAGTTCATTTGCTAATTCCAATATAACCTGGCTAATTACAGGGCACGCTATTCAGGTCGGAACACACACAGGAACTGCTGTGTGGAGGCACTGTCTGCATCTGAGACCTGTCCCTAATTCCAGGCAACTCCAGGCTTAGATTGCACCACAGACTCCTTTACCTGATCTTGGGTCGGTGACAAGGAGTTGTCCTTTCTACTTTCTAGGTCACTTCAGAGGCACTGGTGTAACAGATGGGATGCAAAGTGTTTAGAAGGACTGCCATGTCCTAAGACCCTGGAGAGATCTCACACTATTGCTTTATAACTTGATATCCTCGATCTTAGTGGAATGTATGGCATAGGGCAGACTATCAGCCGGAAGACATGGTTCAAGATCACACAGTTTTGAAAACAATACTGGGACTCAGACCTTGAATTAGACTGAGGCTTGGGCAGGACAGACGCTTTGATTTTATCTTGACATTGAAGAGACGCCTGGCAACCTTCTAGTCAGCCTGGGTCCTTGGCTGACCCACTTTTCAAGACTTCCTGACTGCATCTCTCTCTCACTCCCCCTCTCTCCCTTCTTGCTTCTCTCCCTCTCTTCTCATCAATTCTTCTATGGTTTATAAGAACTCAGAAGCAGAGATCTGGAGAGATACCTCCATGGTTGGGGTCACTTGCTGCTTCCAGAGAACTTAGTTCAGTACCCACCAGCACCCACATGGTGGCTCCAGTTCCAGGAACACTTTCTTCTGGCCTCTGTGGGCACCAGGCTCATGGCACAGACACACATGCAGGCAAAACAACCATTTACCTATGATTTTAAAAAGTTTAAGCCAGGTGTATGATGCACACCTTTAATCCTAGCACCAGAAACACTGCATGAAACTGCTTCCCTGTTGGAACATGGGATTTGGTCATTTGTAATGACCTTGGCTCTTCACATCTGTCCTCTGATCTCCGCACACATTTCATAGCACACATATGTTTTCTCCACTATGCATGGACACACATACTCATACTAATAAGCACAGCTTTTAAACTTTGTAAAAAACAAGTAATCATTGACTTTTCAGAATAAGCTTATGTTTCCTGTTGGTGTCTGGTTTGCTCTGGGCTGTTCGACCATGTCCCATAACATCCTAGAGAAAAGGGTTCTGAGCTAAGCTGAGAAGAGCTGGGTGATAGGTTCATTCTAATTCCTTTAATAAATAATGGTTAAATACCTACCACCTGCCAGTCACGGGCTGAGGCTGTGGTAACTCAGGTAAAATTATCTGCTTGATAAAGCTATGTTTAAAAAGGGGTGGTGTTAAAACTAAGTAAAGGCATAAATAATGTAACTATGGAAGTATTATGAAGGAGGTAGGAGGGTGGGGTACTTGAGAAGGCTGAGGTTGTTAGTTATGGGGTTCCCTGGGCAGGGTTCCCTGAAAGAGGGTCTTGGAACTGAAACCTGAGATATAAAAGAAGTTCACTGGCACTGGAAAGATGGCTCAGTGGTTAAGGATAGTGTTTAATACCCAGAGGACCTGGGTTTGATTGCCAACACCCACATAACAGTTCACAACCATCTGTAATCCTAGATTCAGGGCATCTGACACCTTCTTCTGGTCTCTGAGGCAACTGCACAAATGTGGTGCACAGACATATATGCAGGCAAAACTCCCATACACATAAAATAATATAATATAAAATAAAGAAGCCAACCGTGTGAAGAATTAGAAATCTCAGCTACAGGGGCTGGAGAAATGACTCAGTGGTTAAGAGCATTGACTGCTCCTGTAGAGCATCTGGGTTCTGCTCCCAGTACCCTCATGGTGGGTCACAACTACTCATAATTAGTTCTGGGGCATCTGACCTTCTCTTCTGACTTTCATGGATCCCAGGCTCAGGGCTCACATGAGATAACAGTCAGAACACTCACGGGCATAAAATAAAACAAATACATATTTTAAAAAAGAGGAAAAGAAGAGAAATCTCAGCTATAGCACTTTGGAGGCTAAGGACTGTGGGATCAGGGTCAGCCTGGAATACACAGTGAGATCCTGTCTTGAAGGAAAGAAAGACAGACTGGAGAAATGGCCTGTACAGTAACTTTCTGTTAAGTGATTACCTGGGTTCAGTCTCTGGGCCTCACAAGGTGAAAGGAAGAGAATCAAGTCCTGAAAGTTGTCCTGTATGTGCATGCGTACACATATACCACACACAATGAAGTAAGATGTAAGATTTAGCAAGGGGGGTGGGGCAGAAGGGAGGGGGAGGGAAAGAGAATAAAAAGGGGAAAGGAAAATAAGCTTCTGGGCCTTGCAAGCCTGCTCACAGTGATGATGGCTTGTGTGGGTGCCCAGGCTGGAAGATCCGTCCAGCATCCCGTGTCCTTGGGGTCTCAGCATTCCACAGGAGTGAGATCCAAGAAACCCACCTGGTCTCAGTCTGGGGCTCACAGCTCTGGGTCTTAACCTGGGATTCTAGAGACTGTTCCAGCCCCCAACTTGCTGTGGATATCTAGGGACTGTTCCAGCCCCCAACTTGCTCTGTGGATATCTAGGGACTGTTCCAGCCCCCAACTTGCTCTGTGGATATTAAGACTTAAACCTCAAAAGAGTTCTCCAGGTGACTCTGTGTTTGTCTGGAGATTAGATCCCTGGCAGACAGAAAGCTCTCTGTTCTCAGTGCTGACCCATGGTCCCCTTGGGGAGCTTTTTCTGAGAAAGTGTTTGTTTTCCCAGGGGGCCCTGGGTTATCTCAGCCCCACCTTACCCACCCAATATGGGCAGACCAGGTTCTTTCCATGTCTTCACGGGGCTCAGGCGAGGTGCCAGACTGTGTGGGCACCTTCTCTCAGCTTCCACCTCTTCACATCCTTCAGTGGGAACATGGGGGACGGAGCACAAACCAAATACTTGGGAGGTAGGTTTTGACAAACTTCATATAAAATGTGGCTGAGCTCTGCCATACTCAAACACACCCAGTCAAATCCACAAGGTCAGGCATGAATTTGCTGTTCCTGCCATTTTGCATAGCCTGCAGCCTGGGTCCTCTCTCATGCCTACCAGCATCCTGTGCTGTAAGGGAAGCAGGGTTCCCCAAATACACACAGAGACCTTGGCCTTTATGTCTAAGCTTCATATCATGCACCTCTCCAAACATGTTCCTTGGCCTAGGTGTGAGCACTCTGGGGTTCCTGTATCTCCTACAAAGATGTGCTTACACATGTTCAGTGTAGACGTGGCTACAATTACATGCAGGAAAATCCCAGGCTCTGGAAAGTTGAGTAGGTTCTAGAATGGGGTGTGTAGCACATACGTTCGGCTGTGCAGCTTCCTTGCACTGTGTGGCAAGAGGCATAGCTGGGAAAAAGTGGAAAACTACAAGATTCAGGCTGGTACGTTTTGCTTAGACTTAAGGATGCCACTGCTTAGAATGAAGCCTTTTGAATACCTTCCTTCCCATGGTGCTGCTTCTCCTGGGCTGTCAAACAATTCCATACTGAATTTCTCTTTTACTTGTATTTGTTCTCATACATTTCTAATGCAAAAAGAGCTTAGTGAATTATCACTTGCTTTCTCTCTTTCTGTGAACACAAACGCGTCTATACCTGCATGACTTTTGCTGAGCCATTAGAGAAGAAAATCTCGGAAACACTGTGACCCTTCACGTCTGAATCTTTCACTATGCGCTCCCTCCCTCAGTACTCTGTGTGTGTGTGTGTGTGTGTGTGTGTGTGTGTGTGTGTGTGTGTGCTCATGTGAAGGTCAGGTCAGAGAGCAATCTTGGTAAAGGTTCTCAGGTTTATTTGGGGGTTTTGAGACAGTCTCTCATGGTCTTGCACTTTACTACATAGGCAAGTCAGCTAGCCAGAAAGCCTCCCGAGACCTGCCTGTCTCCATCCCACTCTGCTATTGTAGCCAGGGCTAGCATACCTAGCTTTTGGGGGAGGAGTTCTGACTTTTCTGATGGAGTGATTTCCCCCAGCCCCAGGGTTCACTTCCTATTGTCAAGGGCACTTTCTACATGAGCAGAACACAGTGATTAAAATGAGGGCATTGAATTATGAGAGAAAAGAACTATTTATTGGGCACTGTGTATTCTGATTTTTGTAAATTTCCAGTGATATCCTTTTAAGCATTAAAAAGAATGTGGCATTTGGTTGTTAAATTTCTTTAAATTATTAATTTACAGCAGTGAATGAAACTTCTTGAAAAGAAATTGTGTTCAAAAAAACTCCCACAGAGATGGACGGACTAAATGGAATTTTGGTACTGTGGAAAGATTGAAATTTTTGAGGTTCAGAGGCCAGTTACTTTGTCTTGGGCTAGTTTTAGCCTCTGGAACAGTCGTTCTCTCTCCATTCTGCATCTGACCTGACACCTTGTGATAATGATAAAAACATCTCAGACAATCTACTAGAACACCGGCTTCTATCAATCCAAGAGCCAGAATGTCATCAGATGGTATCTTGGCTCTTCAGACATCTCAGTGAACCTGCCTCTCCGGTGTACTTCCCAGTGAATTTTAAACTTGCCTTGATTTATGGCTTTCTTTGTTTTGTAAAACCAGAAAAACGACATGAAACTACTTCCCTGTTGGAACATGGAGTCTGGTCATTCATAATGGCTCTGCAGTAAACTATCTCTTATTTATTTTAAGATGAGAGGTGTAGTTTTTATGTTGCCACATCCTTTCTCATAGGACTTTTGATATTGTTCACTTGGAGAACACAGGCTACGGGATTTCACACTGTTCTCCAGCTTGAAATGTCCGATGTTTCCCCGGATTGGATCTAGGCCATATATTTGGGACAGAATACTTCCTGAGTAAAGGTGTGTCCTTGGTACTTCTCACCAGGAGACCCACAACGTCACTTTGCCCAGTTATCAGATGTGTACTGATTGACGTAGTTTTAAACCATTAAAACATCCTGCTATTCGATATTGTTTGGAAACATGCTCTTCCCCATTGCGTGTGTGTGGTGGCCTTTTTTTTTTTTTTTTTTTTTAATTGCTTTGTCTGAGCTGGAGAGATGGCTCAGTGATTGAGAGAGCTGACTGCTTTTGCTGAGGGCCTGGGTTTAGCTCCCAGTACCCATATGGTAACTCACAACTGCCTATAACTCCAGCCCTTCACAAAGGCTCACATATATACTCAGAAATTAAAAAAAAAATCTTTAAAAATTAAGTCTAACAGATATATACTGACTTCAATTTTTCCAATAACTTCACTTGTAAACTAATAAAAATAAAATCAAATTGATTTTAGTAATCTATTTTTAACTCACATATCCAAAATTCTATCATATCATCAATACAAAATTATTAATGGGATTTTAAAAATCCTTTTTGGCACTCTTTAATTTTCCCATTTGCTTGTTTTCTGAGCCAAGTTCTCATGCAGTCCAGGCTGTCCTCCAACTCATCATGTACCTGCTTCTACCTCCTAAATGCTAGAATTTCAGACATGTACAACTAGATTTACATGGTGCTGAGGATCAAACACCAGGGCCCTAAGCAAACACCGTCCATTGAACTATATCTTCAGTCTCAGGTGCTAAGTTTTTAGAAGTCTTGTGTGAATTGCATACCTATAGCTCATCTCAGTTCAGGACAGCCACATGTCAGATGCTTAATAGACACCATAGTGAACAAATGTCAAATTTAGAACTTGCTTTTCAATGTCCTATGGATATGCCATGGGTTTTGCTAACTCCCCACTTCTAGAAGCTACAGTTCTTGTCAAATATTTGTCTTTGCAAACAAGGATTCAGGGAAGAGTCTTGGCATTGACTTTTTAAGCTTATGAGCGCTGTGCCCATTGTAGAGCTCTGTGTGGCCAGGCTGTGTGGATTTCTACTTGTGCAGCTATGTATGAGATCTCAGCTTCCAACAATACCTGGCCATCACCTGGGGCCCAGGCTCTCTAGTCTGTTGTCCTGACTTTGTAAGGGACAGCTGACTGGGCACCACTGCTGACCTTGTTTCCTTCTGCTGGTCCCTCTAGCTCTGCCCTCCCCACTGCTCCGTACCCAAGATACTGACCTGAGTGGACATTTTTCACAGCCTTCTTTGACCCCAGCCTCATGTTTGGTACTGTAAATAGAAAGGGTTGATGGTAAAGGAATGGATGGGAGAATGGTAAGGCCAGGCAATGGCTTTCCCATGATCCTTTGCATCTAAGTGGTTATGGGTTGGCTATGTCCCTCTGAGAGAGACCATAGCTCCTGTCACAGTTTTTATTAGGCAATGCCTTCCAGGGTTTTCCGGACCAGATCTTGCCCTTTATAACTGAGGGCAGATCACTGCTTCAAAGGTTGTTAGCCCCAAGGTGCAGTATTACCTCAGAGAAATCTTTCTACTTCTCTTCACATCTGAAGCGGTGACGTACTTTTCAAACGGCCTTTTAATTCCAATAGGAGCTGTTCACCGATTGTGAGAGAGGACCCGAGCAGTATGTCCACAAAGAACGTGTACAGAAGAAAGCAAGCCAAGATTTCCCGGCAAGCTTACTTCAGAGCAAACACACTTGAGAAAAAACAGAAGGAAATGGAACTATGTCTATAAGACCAGCAAGCAGGAGGCTGAGGCAGGAGAATTGCCTCAAGTTCGAGGTCTTTCAGGGAGACATGATAAATATAAGACTATCCACAGATACATAGGAAGGCCTTGTCTTAAAACACAAGCAAACCCTCCATCAGTAGCAGTACTGATGATGACTGAAAACAGAAGACAATGGTGTTTGGAGAGGTTTCACTCTGAGCCAGTCTGTCAGAGCTGCCCTGATCTTGTAGTCTCTAGATAAAGAGGCAAGGGAGGGCTCTTCTACCCTTGCTGTTCCAGAGGAAAACAGCTCTCTCCCAGCCCATACCCCAGTACACACACCTCAGAAAAGACAGTGGCCCAACTCAGTCTCTGCTCTCACAATTTATAGCATTGAACAAGTACATTTGAACAACTACCATTTGCCTCAAAACCAGAACAGAGTTCTGCTATGGACATTCATTCCTTACATCCCCCAAGCTCCTTGCCCTGGACAGTGAAGTACACTGTTGTTTTGTCCAGGAGATGAAAGGGTGATATACTGAGGCAACATCGTTCCCTTGTATAACTCTGGATCAGAGACAGTCTCCAGATAACCTACTGTGTGAAGATGTGAAGAAAGATTCTGGAAATAATCAGTGGTACAAAAACATCATCAGAGTGAATTCTTGAGTCCCTCCATACAATGTCGTGCTGGTCAGTAGTGTGAGTGTACTATGCACTGAATGGGCTAGGAAGGTAGGTTTTATGTTATCTGCTCTTGTGATAAAAATAGATATCATCCATTGGTCCTCTTAGCAAATGTGTACAGAGGTTAGATAATAGTTTCATTGATAAGTTAAAAGAAAGCATTGTCTACTTTGTATATTCATGGATCATACAATCATGGGGAAATCAGACATTTTGGCATGAAAAGTATCATTTGTAGTGAGATGGGGAGGCTGGAGAGATGGCTCATTAACTAACAGCTAGTTCTGCTCATGCAGAGAACCAGCACTCATATCAGACAGTTCACAGCAGCCTGTGACTCTAGAGGATTTGGTGCCCTCTTCTGGCTTCCATGGGTATGCACACTCATGTGCGAATGCACATACACATACATGTGCACACAGATACACACATGCCCACACATATATAAATAAAACCTAAAATCTTCTTAAAATATAAAAAAAGAAATGTGATGGGCTTTACAGGATATAGAAAAGCTTATACAGGACAGAATTTGGATTCAGTGAGACCTTTAGTAAAATCACTTGCTAAGATGTTTGTTAGCATTACAGCTGAGCACAGGTAGGCACAAGGAGGTTGTGCTGAGAAGTGTTTGAAGCAGGAGGAAGAGTAAAGAATGTGGTTATTTGGGCTGGAGAGATGGCTCAGCGGTTAAGAGCACTGACTGTTGTTCCAGAGGTCCTGAGTTCAATTCCCAGCATCTACATGGCAGCTAACAACTGTCTGTAATTCCAAGATCTGATACTCTTATACAGTTATACATGCAGGCAAAACACCAATTCACATAAGAAATAGGAAATAAATGTTTTTTAAAAATAGAATGTGGTGATTTGAATGAAAATGGTCCCTACAGACTCATATGTTTGAGTGTCCCAATTGGTGGAACTGTTTGGGAAGGACTAAAGGGGTTGGTCTTGTTAGACTAGGTGTGTCACTGGGAGGGAGACTTTGAGATTTCAGAAGACTTGCGTAAGCCCCAGTGTTATCCCCTTCCCCTCCTCTCTGCCTCTTACTTGCAGATGAAGATG
The DNA here is from genome assembly GCA_004025045.1 of Sigmodon hispidus. Taxonomy (NCBI): domain Eukaryota; kingdom Metazoa; phylum Chordata; class Mammalia; order Rodentia; family Cricetidae; genus Sigmodon; species Sigmodon hispidus. The sequence continues at coordinate 16,751 of PVIH01011537.1, forward strand.
TGAGCTCTCAGATGCTCCCACCAGCATGCAGCCATCCTGCCCTGCCATGAAGGGCTTTTAACTCTCTGAAACCATATGTTCAATGACCCACTTCCTTTTATAAGTTGCCTTATCAGAGAAACAGAAATAGAAAAGTAACAAAGACAATGAACAATGAGTGTGATTGAAGGCTGCCCCCCTATGCACACACCCTAAGCTGGAGTTACAGGTATTTGTAAACTGATATGAATGTTGGGAACAGAACTCTGATCTCCGGAAGAACTACAAGTGTTTTTAATCACTACATCATCTCTCCAGTCCCACCTTAACCTGTTTATTTGAAAGTTTCTTTATTGTTTCTTTGTTTTTTAAAACAATGTTTCTATGTGTAGCCCTGCTGTCCTGGAGCTCACCCTGTAGATCAGGCTAGCCTCAAATTTACAGAGATTCTCCTGCCTCTGCCTTCCCAGTGCTGGGATTAAAGGCATGTGCCACCACCGCCCAGCTGCTTTTTGAAAGTTTTATTTCCTACCCAAGGCTAGTCTTCAATTTGAACTCCTCATCACTATGATCCTAAACATCTGAAATATAAATTATGAAGCCATTAAGGAGCCTGTTTCCTGGTGGCCAAAGCTTGCTTGTCCTGGTCTTGTATTCTGCTTTCTAACTGGGTCAAGTTCACCCAGAGACCAGCATGAGAATAATACATTATTTTTGTCTAAGATATGAGTTTCTTTTGTTTCAGTTCAGAGAAGGTCACCGATATTCTTTTATCAGGGTGCTGGGGCTCATCTTTCACAATCAAAGTCAAGACCAAGGCCCTTCCAGAGGCTCTACCATAGAATACCAGCAGCCCCTGGAGCAAAGGCTTTCAGTGCATAGCCCCAGGACACTGCCCTCTCTTCAGCCACCACAGCAGGCTTGCTAGGACACCATTTCCTCTTGGTGTAGCATGCCAGGCGGTTTCCCGCTCCAGGACCCAGGATGGAGGTCAGCAAACAGAGCTTGCTTTAGCAGCCTCTTACCTCAGGATTCTCCTCCTGAGGAACTCCAGAGGGCTGTGTGAAACCTGAGGTTACTGTCTGCCCCAGTGTGCAGAAAAAGAGGAAAGACAAGAGGAGTGGAAGGTGAAACCACTGGCCTTCCGGTTTCGGGGCTGCTGTCAGCCCCGGGCCCCGAAACCTTACAGGAGGCCATGTGTTCCCCAAGCTCTGTTCTCACTTGTATCTTTTCTTTCCTCTTCCAACATGCCTTTTCCCTGTGGAGTGCGGATATTTAAACAGCTTGCCCTCCTTGAGGTAGGGGCTGTTCCTCAGACGTTACAAGGTGCCTGCATTGTGTCGGACTTTTTTCTAACTTGTGGGTTTCTAATATCCTTCCTTCTCCTTTAGCTGAAGGATTTGCAAGATTTTTCTTTAAAGATCCTACACAGTAAATAGTTTCCATCTCCTAGGCACACTGTCCCCAGTGCTCAGTTCTGCTGTCCTAGCAAAAGCAGCCGTCAGTGACGTGCACATGAGCGGTCATGGCTGCTCCAATAACGCTTTGTATAAACAGTCAACAAACAGGTCGGATCTAGACATGCTTTGCCCATCTCAACTTTCCCCTTCCCAGACTCCTTTGCACCGGATTAGGGGTGAGGGGTCACGGCTGACTAGCCAGCACCAGTCTGCTGAGATGGATTTCTAGGAAAGCTGTTTTTCTTTGCTGTATTTAATGTGAACTGAGGTCTGGAAGGACAGCAACCACCTGTTACAAGGGGTTACAAGGATACAGATGAAGGTTTGCATCCTAGGGTGACAGAGCAGAAAGACAGGTGTGGGGGAGGGGCCCTCTACCCCGTGACCCTGAATGTCAGCTCCTTTATTGTAATAGCTGAGTACACTCTTAGTAGATACATAAAAACTACATGGGGCACTATGATATGAAAACTGTTCTAATAAAAAAAAATTAGAAGTAAAAGAGAAAATCATACAAAGTCATCATCCTAGCCATTTAAAGTCACAGGAAGACATCTTCCATTAAAGGCAAGCCCAGCTCACTTAGACACAGCAATGTCTTAAGCCTTGGATTATCTATCCCGATAGGAAATCTGCATATGTGAGTCCTAGGTTCAACCCCTAGTACCACCAAAGACTAGGAAAAGGAAGAGAAAGAATGGGAGAATGGAGAGGAGGGAAGGAGAGAGGGAGGGCCAAGGAGGGAGAGAGAAAGAAAGATGGATGCCACAAACCACAGGCTTTATAGCTTTGGACAAGCAGCACTCCAGAAATTTTAGAGCTACTGTGTACTTGGGTTCTTGGTTCATGTTTCTTCTATCAGAGATCCAAGAAAGGCATAGCTGAAGCCAAAGCTTCCAGATCTGAAACTCTACATCCAGATCCATCGCTAGGCAGCATTGTCTCCCCCGACCCCTCCCCAAGAACCAGTCAGCATGGGGCATGTGTGGAATATAATCCTATTACCCCGTCATGGGGACAACTGCTTTTAAATACAGGAAGAACCCCAGAATGGTGGCACTGAGCAGAGAGCTGGAAGCCAAAGCAGATAAAGGTAGATAATACATGCTGGGCCATTCGACTTTTAAATAGAAAACAAACATGAAACACAATTCCTACTTTATTCTTTATCCAGAGAGATTTCTAGAAGGATTGCAAATCCAAATGTAAAATACAATCCCTTAAACTTATTTAAAAAATTGAGAATATATTCACCTCCCTAGCCTACTTCGTCCAGTTGTTCTGTGTATCTCAGTCCCAGACTTGATGTTTGAATGAAGTAACCTCCATTAACTCTAGCCTCAATCACCTCTGACTGTGTGTGTGTGTATGTATGTGTGTGTATTTGAGGGAAATGAGAGAGGTGACAAGAACATGGGAATCGGATCTCTCATAGGGGAGATGTGTATTGGTAAACCTGTTTGGAAACAAATCTGTAGTAGAAAGTTTATTGATAAGCTAGACTTAGTATGGAATTGACTGATGGACATTCCTCCCACAGCTCCCAATGAACTTCCTCTGCCAAGCAGTCCTTTCTTTGTTCATGGAGTCAGTCACCGAGATCCCAGCAGAAACCTGTTATATGAAGTTTCTGGCCTGGACTTTCTTGCCTGTCCCTGAGATTCTGACCCGCAGACCTACAGACCCTCAGTCCCACAGAGACACACAGACGCTTACATTAATTTTATGCTGATTGGCCTAGGGCCCAGGTGTATAACTTGATAACTCCTTCATCTTAACTCAACCCATGATTCTTATCTTGTTGAACCATGCAGCTTGGTACCTTTTCTCAGCAGCATTTCAACTTCTGTTCTCTGTATCTCCAGGCATCTCTGCAGTGTCTCTACTCTGCTCTGAGATGTTTTCAGAGTTTTCTTAATCTGGTAGTCCTGCCCACACTTCCTGTCTGTCTCTGGTCAATTAGCTTTTTATTAAACCAGTAGGAGGGACAAATATTTACAATGTACCATAATCCTACTACAGAAGCCTGTCCAAGTTCATTTCTATTGCTGTGATAAAGACCATGACCAAAAGCATCTTGAAGAGAAAGAACTTTATTTCCTCTTACAACTTACAGTCTTGAATGGAAGGTGGGACAGGAAGTCCAGGCAGGATCCTGGAGGCAGGAACTGAAGAGACAAGGAAGGAACACTGCTTGCTGTCTTGCTCCCAATGGCTTGCATGGCTTGCTTTCTTATACAACCACCAGCCCTGGGGTGGTGCTGTCCACAGTTGGGCTGGGTCCTCCCATATCAATCATTAAGAAAATGCCCTATAGACTTGCTTTACAGATCAACCTGATGGAAGTATTTTCTTCATTGGGTTTCCCTCTTCCCGCATGATCCTAGCTGGGTCAGCTTGATACAGACTAACCAGGACATCTCCCTCCATTAAACTTTGTCCAAAAGATGCTATGCAACGTCCTGGGGGATGCAGTTCTTTCCTTATGCACCTTTACCTCTTGTATAATTTTGCTTTATAATAAAACTTTGAATTTACCGTGTCTCATGTTTGAATTCTTTCTCTGTCCATAAAAACTTAGAAACACTTGGTAGAAGTAAAATCTTGTCTCTCTATCTCTAAGATCTCTCTAGTCTCATGTACCAGCGACACCCCAATATCCCTTAAACAACCATTGGGTACATTCATATCTCTCTGCTCTTGGTTAGAAGTGATCTGATCAGCTGCTTTCAGTTCCTGCCATGGTGACCTCACCTCAGTGATGTAGAACTGTAGGCCAGATAGACTCCTTCCTTCTCTGTTTTCGGTTAGAGTGATTTATCACAGCAAAAGGAAAGGAAACCAGGGCAGAGCCCTGATCTTCAATATAAGTTTTGGAAGATGGACCATTGTACAGCGTAGACACCATAGATGGGATTGGTGATAAGATGCACTGGTGAGTCTTCCTGTCCTTCCTCCATGCACTAATACATGCAGAAGGCAGCTTTATGGCCCAGGAAGTGGGTCCTCCCCAGATACCAAATCTGCTAGTACCTTGGCCATAGACTTCAGCTTTCAGATCTCACAGAATATAACTTCTCTTGTTTAGCCACCCAGCCTGCCTTGTTTTAACTGAGCAAATCTAATATACCAACCAACATATATATATATATATATATATATATATATCCTAGTATGAAGATAATGCTGTTTCTTTCTGATAAATATATAAATGTTCATAGTAACCCCTGGACTGGGATATTGTTTGCTGTAGAGATGCTACATCTCTCCCAAAGGAGTATTATTCAAAGGATTTTTCTCATTGACTCCTGTCCAGTGAAGGAGTAAGTAACTTCTCAAGAATATAAAAAGAACAAATATTTTTGAGGAAAAAAATGAACGTACCTGGGTTGTCTTTCCTCATAAATAACAAGGTGCAGTTGGTGACCTGAGTGACATAAAATAAGCTTGGAAAACTTTAGTGCCCCCCCACCTGGGTACAATGTCGGGGTGGTGCTAAAGGAGGCATTTCAAATTACTGACCAAACTGTGGCTTAGTCAATAATGGTATTCAAATACTTAGACATTCGTCAAACAAAGAAAGCTAGATCCTTGCCTAGCACCATACACAAACATATTTCAAGTGAATAGACACAAAAAAATTATGATGGTCACAGCACTTGGACCCTCCCTTTGTCTTGCATATTTTAAGCAATGCAGGTAATGAGTACAAAACAAAAGAATTGCAATGAAACACTGGAGAAAGATTTTCTTGTTTGTAAAAGAGGGACAAGGGAGGCACAGACCTTTCTGCTTATCTGGACTTGCTGGGAGTCTGTATGCAAAGGCTGTAGCTGCTGATAGACTAGGCGAGGAATGCCAAACACTAGCAGGGCTTTTCCTGGGAGCTAATTCTCTACCATGTCAACTTTGTACAGCAAAGATAAAGACATTTGATAGTTGTGACTAGTTTTTTTTTTTTACGTATGTAAGTATTCTAATCATCCTATTTAATCCTCATTACCTTTCTTTTTGTTTACACTCACCCAACATATTCCTGCTATCCTTTAATTATAATCTTTGATATTATTTTACATTGACTTAGATGAGCAGTCATTGGATTGTTGCATCCAAAAGTCTCCGCCCACTATCAAAGGGACTTAAAAGTGCTGGCACTGGCTGGTATAACTACCATGCCTAAATCCACACTGCCATCTTGCTTCCCGCCCTGTTTGCCTGCTTACTTTCTTTGGTATACTTTTATTATTTTCTTTGCTTATACATTGTGACATGATTTGGAAGCTAGATCTCTGTTTCAGTTCCACGAGTGCTGACTAACTTATAAACAACTTCTGGAATTCTAACGTACCAGCCAGGATTGAGTCAGGAAAATAAGTATCACATTATCCCAAGACTGACAGATTTAGTATAGGAACTGGTGCTGGCACACACTGAGGAAGGGCAGAGTTGAAGAGGTTACCAATACATCACTGTCATCTGAGCCAGAAGGTTGGAAGCAGGTGATTCTTGGGTGATTCTGGGAAGCCTATGAATGAGATCACACAGCCTACTTCTCTAGGCCTGGTGTCTTGGGATCATGCCTTCTCTCCTATCCCCCCGGAAGTACACCATAGTTGAAAAGAAGGGCATATTTAATGTTCTATTAAGACAAAACCACTAGCTTTACCCTCTGTGATGGTTTGAATGAGAACGGTCTTCATAGGCGCATGTCTTTAAATACTTGGTCCCCACTTGGTGGAACTGTTTGGAAAGGATTAGGAGGTGTGGCCCTATTGGAGGAGACTTGTCACTGGGGGTGGGCTTTGAGGTCTCAGGAGACTCAGTGCCATCCCCAGTGTCCTCTCTGGTTTCTATTTGCTGTCTAAGATGTGAACTCTCAGCTGCTGACCCCAGTACCTCTGCTCTGCCATCATGGACCCCAACCTGTAGTAAGCTTTCTTGTCAGACTATCTTTGGATCACCAGCCCCGATATAATGTCATGGAGACTTCATAATAATTACAAAAGCTTGGCCTTTAGTTTAGGCTTGTTCCCCACTAGTTCTTATAACTTAATTAACCTATGTTTTTTAATCTATGTGCTGCCATGTGGCTTTTTTTCCCCCTCTCCACCATTCTATATGTCTGACTTGATCAGCATCTCACCAAGTGCCTGTATTCCTCTGTTCCTCCTCTCTCTCCATAAATCCCACTTATTCTCTCCTGCCTAGCCATTGATAATTCAGCTCTTTATTAAGCCAATCATAAGGTACCTTAGGCAGAGACACATCTTTACAGTTTACAAAATGATTACCCCACAACACTAACCCTTTGAAACTCTTCTGGAAATTTCCTTGGTCATGGTATCATATCACAGCAATAGTAAAAGGACAAATACTTCTTGCTGTACCAAAAAGTGAGGGCAGAAATTCTTGGGTTTCCCAGTAATTTTAGCTGAACTTAAAATATAATTGTCTATTTCTCTTTTTATTTTATAACCTCAAGCTAATAACCACAATTATAAAAATAGGTGTGTAACTAATTTGAGTACAATATTCATCCCATATCTACTGTTTCACTTTCAGCAACAGTGATTCAAAAATTAAATAGGAAATTGCAGAATGAACAAATGTATTGAGTCTTAGCTGTATAGCATTTTGAGTGGTCTGGTGAAATCTTTGCAATATTCTCTCTGGGATCATTTCTGTCTCCCTGTGCCCAGAGATTCCACGATGTATAAGCTACCAGTCTGATATGGTATGCATATGAAATGTCTCCCAAATGGCATGTGTGTTACAGTTTTGAGCCCAACACAGCTCTTGGGAAAGTGACTGGATCATGAGTGCTTGGACCTAGTCAGTGAACCAAGTCGAGAACAGATCCATAAAAAGATGGTTTTATTGGAGGTGATAGGAATCTTTGAGGGCGGGGCCTACTTAGAAGCCTTAAGGTAGAGACTTAATTTCTTCTCTGATGCTGTGATTAAATACCCCAACCAAAAGCAACTTGAGGAACAGAGGGTTTATTTTGGCTTACAGTTCTAGAGGGACAGGGCCATCAGAGCAAGGAAGAAGTGACATAAAGGAAGGGATGAGGACAGAAGCAGGAAGCCAGCTGATCACATGACATCTACACACAGGAAGCAGAGAGAAATGTATAGAAAGTAGGGCCAGGCTGTAAAACCTCAAAGCCCACCTCCAGTGGCATCTGTTTTTCTATCAAGGCTCTACCTCCTAAAAGCTCCATAAGCTTCCCAAACAGCACTACTATCTTTAGACCAAGTATCTGAACCCCTGCGCCGGTAGGGGACATTCAAACCACAGCATCTCCTTCTGTTTCCCCTGCTGTTCAGTGTCTGTAGAGAGCCTCACTTTTCCTACCAGATACTCCTGCTGCAGTGATGGATGGTCCACCTCCCCTGAGGTCCAGAGTAAAGAAGCCAGCTGACCTTGGACCAAAGCCTCTGAAAATGTCTTCAAACAAGTTTTCTTTCAATTAGCCTTTCTCAAAATCTAGATTCCACATGTCAGAGTCCTAAATAGTTCCCATGGGGCCCAGCGTGTCAGGGAGTGCAGCCTGAAGGAATGTGGGTAACCACAGACTTACACTTACAAAGCTGATCGACATGAAAATTCTGGAGCCACATATTTTCTGAGATACTTGTCATGGTAAAGGGACAATGACTTAGAATACTGGCTGGTAGCTACCGAATGGCCATCTTGGTTATCAGGCCCCAGTGTCTCAATGCCTATGTTTGGACAACCTTCATTTAAAAAATTGTTTTTACATTTATTGCTTCTAGAGGGTGATTGGTCCATAGTGTGTGTGTGTGTGCGTGCGTGCGTGCGTGCGTGCGTGCGTGCGTGCGTGCGTGCGTGTGTGTGTGTGTGTGTGTGTGTGTGTGTGTGTGTGTGTGTGTGTACAACCAGGGGAGTCCATTTCTTTCTCCCACCATGTCATTTCTGAGGATTGAACCCAGATCCTCAGGTTTGATGCCTTAACCTGTGGAGTCTTTCATCATCAGGTAGCCCTCATTTCACTTCATATTAACTCCAGAGTTTAATGATGAAGGTAACCTGGATAGGGAGAACAATGACACCAAAGGCCCAGAGTGCTTCCTTTGGGTGAAAAGGTGAAGGTACAATCAGATTTGTGAGGGGGCTGGGCTTGCTCGGCTTGCCTGAAGCCACCCCAGCACCACAGAAGCTAGCAACAGTATCGCATACCTGTGACCTCTCAGGGCGGAGGCTTAAGGTCAAGGCTTTTGCAGCTGCTGATTATCCTGAGTAAACTTGGTGAACACAGACATACACACTCATTGCGGTTGATTTTGCTGAAAAGAAAGAAAAGATAGATCTTGGCATCCTTTTTCCATAGTTGCTATTTTTTTAATTTTGTGAAGTCATTTAAAATTCTGTGACATGACTAATTTAGTTGCCTATATTCCCAAATTCTCATTCCTGTTTAGTGGGATAGCCTCAGCAAATACAAGACAAGTCACTCCTAAAAGCATTTTGATTGCATGTTTATCTACTTTAAGCCAGGCATGGTGGTACATTCCAGCACTTAGAAGGCAGAGACAGGAGGATTGAGTGATTAAGGGTAGCCTAGTTTGCATATTGAGTTCCAAACCAGCCAGGGCTAGATTGCAGGACTCTGTCTCAAAATAAGGGGGGTGGAGAGAAAATGGCCTTCCACTTCAGACTACTGGCCCACTTCCCTCTCATGATCATAGAATGTGTTCACGGACCTGTATAGATAGAGCCTTCCCTTTTCTGACATTCTGTTAGATTGAAGGTACCAGGCTCTTGTCTTAAATGTAATCCACCTAATTTCAGTCTGGAAAGAGAAGAGATGCTAAGTTTTCTACTCAGTGAATGAACAAGTGTTTTGTAGGAACAACATGTTCGCATAACCGCCTTTGAAGCCTCTTGAGCTCAGCTAAAGATAAATGCATGGTGCAAAGGCCCGCTATGAAACATATAACCTATCAAGTCCTAAGAAGAAATTAAAGTATCTTAGGTGACTAAAGCTAGAAATGTGTGAGACATTCCATCAGGGTGTTGCAAAACTGCTGAAGTTTCCTGGCCTTAAGAGGCCAGGTGTTAGCTCAGAGTCACCCTGAGAAGATTACTACATCTCCCAGAATCTGGAGGCTGCACAGGTCTTGCTCGTCAAAAGCTAGGACAGATTGGAGTAGTATGGTATCCAAACTCTGGAGTCAAATGTGGAAGGGATGGTTTATTCTGAAAGCAATGGATGGCCACTTATTCATTCTCCTAGACATAGGAAAAAGATAAATGGGGTTAAAAACAAAAGCAGACTAATTTCCAGGCAGGGACTGAGCCAAGAAAGAGGCCCGGGTCCTCCCCTTTACCCAGAGTACCCTTCAGCCTTGGCATTCCATGCTTTGAATCAGAGTCATTGTCTGGCTCTCATGGAAACACTGGCTCCATTGTGGTTCCACAGGGACATAGCCCCACATGTATGCTTTCTGCCTGCCTGGGGCTCCTTTGGGTTTATCCCATTGAGTGGTGACTCAGGCTCTCAGCCAGAAGGGCCTCCAACCAGGGTGGTGTCTGGGGATTTGTGCTGATTTATTGCACAACCATTCTAGGTAAATTGCTTCGCCATCCCATGGGAAATGTCAAGTCAGGGGCAAAGTGTGGGTGCTCCCTCAGTGAATTCAGGGCTTGAGAGAGAAAAAAAATGATGGCCAGAATTTTCACCCTTATTTATAGTTGTCTTCATGGCTACTTGATTGGACTCAGACTGCCTGGAAAGTTCTAGAAAAAATTTAAGTTGCACAAATCACTTGTTCTAAAGAATTCTCATGGAGTCTAGGGGATGAAATAGTACAATTTGAGCCAAATGAGGGCAACCTTAAATTCTTAAATTTATAGAAATGCAGGCCCTAAGCTATATTCATGGGTATTCTGAGCCACACAACTGAAATTGGGACTAGAAATAGGCATTGTGTGTGTGTGTGTGTGTTTCAAGTGTTTCTAACACAAAGAAGTCACATAACAAGCTACCAAAAACGAACAAAACACCCCCCCAAAACAACAGCAACATACACACACACACCAGCAATCTGGGGCTAGCAATGTAGCTTCATGGTAGAGCATCTATTTAACATGCTAAGAATATAGATGTGTTCCCACGTTCAGGACAAAACACACACTGGTTATTGGAGACTGGCAAAATGAATGTTTGGATGGATCTGCTGTACTCCAAGCATTCTCCTTCCACTGACTGAACACTTACACCTAACCAGACTCTCGTCCTTCAGGCACATGCATTACTGCTTGTGTAGGTGGGGGTTGGGCTGGAGGTCAGTCAAGGACAGTACCAAGTTAAGGACAGGGTCAAATGGATGAGCTCATTGGGAAGTCCCAATGAGAGAAACAGTATTTTAATATTAGTCAGTACCCGTCTGACCACCTCCTCCAAAGGAAACTACCCACCCACCACCCTCACTTCCAGGTGGCCATACTGAGAACCCCAAGAAGGTGCTTCCCTAGCCACAAGGGATTAGAACAGGGATGGGCTGAACCCAAGATAGGCAATTGTCATGGGAAATGGGGCGTGAAGCAGCTTGAAGAAATGAGAGCCGGCCAATCAGATTACCTCTGCTGGGAACGAGGAATTGGGAAACCTGGAGCCCTCAAGCTGGTTATCAGAAGGTTGTCACAGTTTGTTATGAGATTGGGAGGCTGGGGAAGTCACTGCAAACGAGGAAGGAAGAAGTCCTGGCCACGGGGAGAAGAAATCTGAGCAGCTACAGAAACAGAAATGAAAATGTTGAGAAATGTTGAGCATACTTACCTGGCCGGGGAGATATCGTGATCAAGCAGGTGGTTTTCCCAGGGCGAGGCTCACCCATTGCACTTGGGGTGTGTTGACCCCTGCGATTTCCCCAAATGCTGGAAACTCAACTGCATAATTTGTAGTAGTGGGGGGACTGTGTTCACACTCTCCCCTAGAAAAAAAAAAGAAAGAGAAATGTTGAGGAATGAGGAGCCTGATGAATATTTGCAGCACCAGGCAGAAACCAAATACAAACACCCTCCAGTCTTTAAGAACAAACTCAGGGAGGCCTCTAGTCTCGGCAATGAAATGTTCAGAAGCAGTGTGAAAGACCATATTAAATGAGCTCACATGGTATGCAGCGTGCTTGTGGTTTTATGTTGTTTTTTTTTTTTTTTTTTTTTTTTTTTTTTTTTTTTTTTTTTTTTTTTTTTTTTTTTTTTTTTTTTTTTTTTTTTTTTTTTTTTTTTTTTTTACATTCACAGGTGCATTAAAATAGCAATTTTAACACATGCTGCTTTGGAAGTAAAGACAATGAAGGGACAATATAGCCCTGATCTGTCCAATCTAGAAACCATTTGTGTGTTACTGAACACTTAAAATGTGGTTAGGACCATATTGAGATGTGCTGTATTTAATAGCATGACATAGAAGATAACAATCAGAGTATCACAATCATGTTTAATTGATAACATATTGAGATGATGTCTGAGGAATAGAATGAATTAGATAAAAGTAAAATATTAAAACTATGTTACCTGTTCCACTTAACGTTTTGACTGAAGCTACTAGAAAATTAAAAATTGTGAGTGTTGGTCTCATTTGCAACTTTCCTTCTTCCTTTGGACAGCACTGGTTCCTCATGAGACAAAAAGTACTGACATACAAAAGGAAGAAAAGCATCGTCTCTCCCTTTCTACCAATATGAGGAAACCTATTTTCCTTGACTCCTAGTTAATCTTTTGACTTATGACAACCAATAGAATTACCTGGAAGAAATACTATGTCCATTTTGAGTGTAGCCTGAAAGAAGCCTGGCAGCTTCTGTCTTTGCTTTTGAACCCGAAGTATCAGGCTTCAAGGAAGCTTTGGTTAGACCAGTAAGTGAAGAGAATGAGAGAGAGGCTGTGTGGAGGAACAGGTAAGTGCCAGACACAGGAGCATGGTAATGTTTACCATGGCTGAGGTAGCCAGCAACACCATCTAATGTATGAGCCCATCGGATGCCATGTGCAGCAGCCCAAAGGGCAGAGCTGGGAGAAATGATGTAATGGCCGCTGTAAGTTGCTGAGTTCAATGCCTATTACACAGTGTGGTGATCAGGCTGGGTCCCTTAAGCTCCTGTCCTGCTCTAGGTGTATGAAACAGTGGACTTGAGGCTGGACCTTGCCCTGGATAACTCCACTTTAGAAAGTGGCAGTTGGCTCTATTTTGAGGGCAAACACAGAGGGAAGATGACACTGCATTGTGTTTGTGTGTGTAGACACCACCACCTTCCCAACACATACTAAAGCACCGACTGATAGTAACTAATTCCCACAAGTAAAAGGGTAGTCCCTATAAATTACTAAAGTAGATGGAAAATACATGGACACACTTATGACATATTAAAACCATGTAAGAGAATTCGGACTAACAAAGGGTGCAACACTCTTACCTGGTCTCTAGAAGGACTGGCACCCAACACTGATGGTGTTGTTCTATAGCCACCAGGTGCCTGTGTGCCAAATGGTCAACAGGCAGAGAACTCTCAACTCTTCCTGGGGCTTCTGCTAGACCTGGTACTCACTACGTAAGTGGCCCATTGTAACTGCATTGATCATTCATCCACCCACTCACCCACCCACCCATCCATTATCCATACATATATTGTTCCATGTCTCACCTGACCCAAGATTGCTTTCCAGAGCAGCCTGCCTCTCCAACTGGGCTCTCTAGTGTTTTATATAACCCTCTACAGTGACTCTCTTTGCATGGCTATCAGCTCTCTGCCTTCAGTGTGCCCTCTTGGGACATAGTGGCCTCTTTAACCTTTTCATAGCTATTATTGAATGCCACAATATGTGACCTGATAATTAAAGTTAATGACTAAGACTAGAATAAAATATAAAGCTAATGACCATGCTTCAAGGAAAATCAGAGTTGGTAGTAAATTCCAGCCAACAAAACCAGCATAGTGTGTGAATTTACTTTTATTCATTCAATTCTGACTTTGTAGAAAGACATATACCTTTGTGTCCACAAGTCTGACAAAGTAGAGCTCATGACACACAGAAATATGTTTAAAACTGAATTAAAAACTGTTAATAGAAAGATCTTGGGAATGAGCATGAGAATGTGACCCATCCTCAAGGATCCTAAAATCTCAGGGGAGATGGGGTGTCACTCATGTACATCAAAACAGTTTCTGCATGGGAAACGAAGCCCCAGGGACAGGTTGGGATTTTCTCTTCTTCCCTTGTGTGTGTGTGTGTGTGTGTGTGTGTGTGTGTGTGTGTGTGTGTGAGAGAGAGAGAGAGAGAGAGACAGAGAGAGAGAGAGAGACAGAGAGACAGAGAGACAGAGACAGAGAGACAGAGACAGAGACAGAGAGATTGGGAATACATGTATGTATTTGTACAATATGTGGAGGTTCCAGGTTGATGCTGAGAATCATCTTTTATTGCTCTATTACCTTATTCATTGAGAGAGAGTGTCTTTTCACTCAAACCCAGAACTTGTCAATAGGACTAGCCTGGCTAGCCAGCTAGGTTTGAAGATCCCCCGTTACCATTTTCAGAGACTGCAACTACAGGAATGTTGTCCACTAGACATTTACATGGGTTCTAGGGATTCAAACTCAGGTCTTCATGCTCAAGCAGCATGTGTTTAAGCCATTGAGGCATTTTCCAAGCAATAATAAGTATTTTGAGTTTAATATTGTACTAGTTAGTTAAGGCCTGTTGTCGAAAATATTCACGTTTGTAGAGCATGAGACTATTAATCTCGGGGTCATGGGTTTGTGCCCCACGTTGGTCGCTAAGTATTGTAGAGTATATTCACTTGCAATATATTACATAAGGATAAATATTAAGGGGCTATAGAAACACTCACTGATACAAAATGGACCTTAAGATAATTCTTGGAGAGCGAATTGTCCCATGATGGATGGATGGATGGCTCTAGCTGCTCCCAAAGAAAGCAGGAACCAAACAGGAAGGGGAGTCTGGGTTCCCAGGTCTCCAATGATTCTGGCCACGCCCCATCTGGATCTGGATCCTCAGAGGCTACTAAAGCTCCCTTAGATAACACCTGAATCCCATTACAGGCCTTCCCCCAGGACTCCACGCCCAGCCCTACTGGTTAAGATTAGATACTTTAAACTTCAAACCCTCCTCCCCTGGGTGCTGGGGATCCAAACCAGAGCTCTGAACAGTAAGTGCTGTCCTCCACTCCTCCTTCTCTTCTTCCTCCTCCTTCTCTTCTCTCTTCCTCTTCTTCTTTTTTTTTTTTTTTTCAGTGTCTCATTATGTAGTCCAAGCTGTCAATCCTCCTGTCTCAGCCTCCCAACTGCTCCATTACAGGCCTGTACCACCAATCTTGGCGGTTAAGTCTCTCTTCCATTGGGGAGGGAGGCAGTCACTCCAGCAATACCACTTTCTTTCTCCGTATAGAATCATGGGATTGAGTGTTGCTTCCAGCCCATTACAGGGAGAGAGAAAACAAGAATCCACACAGACAACAGACTCCTTGAATGTCTCTGTTCTCTGGGCCAAATTTATGACACCTCTCTAAAGCCTATAGAGAAGTTCAGACTCACTTTCCCTCATATTTTCTCTTTGGGTTTACATCAAGGGTTCTCCAGGCAGCTTTCTCCCCTGTGGGTCCCTGACCCACAGCCATCCTGACTCTGCAGGATCGTCTTTGTTTCTTATTGGACATTTGCATCTTTGAGGCCTTCTGGTTTGGGGATTCCCACTTCAGAGTGCCTCATTTACATTTCTCCACAATAGTGAGTGGTTCACAGGCTGCTGAAATACAATTGCCAAACAGTGAGTAATTCATCTGGAAAGGCAGCCTTTCAAGGTTTGGGCCTTGGCATTTCTGAGAGCTCTGGCACTGTGGACCACTAACAGAAAAGGCAGTGCTAGGACACCAAGAGAAATTCAATCCTGACTAGGGCAGACCTCTGCCATGTCCCACTCAAGGATTACCCCACAAATGCCCATCACAGAAGCAGAGAGTTTATCCAAAGAGAAAGAACTTATTCATGAGGCAGCCAGTCATGGTGGGAACCCTAAGAGAATCTATCTGTTGAAGACAGGCTTAGGGGGTGTCTATGGGAAAAGGAAATGGGGCGGCATGAATGTGGAGGAGGCTGACTGGAGTCAGGGAGCTGTGATGAGAGGCTAGCACATGTGTAGTGAAACTTCAAGGCTCTTCATTGGATGGATGCTGGGGGAGATGGCAGCATTATGTACAGATGGAGTGGAGGTGGGAGGTTTCAGATCGCTTACTGATTCATGCATTCATCCATCCATCTGACACAAACATCAGTCCAAGTTGAAGGGCTGCTGGTCTGAATGGGTTGAAATTGCCTTCAGATTCTTGTAGAACAACTTGAACAATTGTTACTTTGGTGACCATATAGCACAGGTGAAGCTAAGAGAGTATATTGATTAGCTATGTTGTTTTTTTTTTTTAATCATAAATTCTAGTAACTAAAAGCAAGACAAGCAAGACAGTATATTTGGGTTTGCCCTCAGTTTCAAATGTCCCATTGATAACCCAGGAAGAGCTGGCCATGGCGGTTCATGCTTGCAACCCTAGCCCGTGGGAGGCAGAGGCAGGAGGATCATTGCAGATTGATCAATCTGGTCTCTATACCAAGCTTCAAGCTAGCCAATGCTGCATAGTAAGCCTTTGCTTCAAATAACAAAACAGAATTAAGTCATACCCTTTAACCCCTCCCCCGCAACAAAAGCCCAAGGGAGAAAAGGTTTTCATTGCTGAACCAGGTCTGTATAGTAAGGTAACTGTTTAGGTTGTAAATAGAGCCAGTGTGTTAGACAGAAAAGAGGCATAGTCAACATTACCCTGCAACATCTTCCATGCCTGTGAATATACTCACATACCACGTAATAAGATTTGACCAGCAAAGGGCCACATATATGAGGGTGATCTGTAAGATTATATGGTCAATTGCTGACATCATACTACACAGGTCATTGTGTGTTGCTGATGTGAACTGAATAGCTAGTGGCATTCAGGTACAACAATACAATTATGTCCAGTGTCTGATACTTGACAAGCAGAATAAACAATCATACTAGTGGATTTTTTTTTTTTTTTACTATTTTCTTTTATACATTTCATCATTTCTTTAGAGGGGATTCCTATTTTCTAGATATTCCTATTTAGTAGATAGTCAACTGTAAATAGGTCTACAGTCATTTCATGTTTCAATTTACATCTTTTGATTGTATCCCCTCACTGCCCTACACATCTAGATTCATGCAAACACGCTATAATGTTCACACCAACTGTGAGATCTCTTGTGACACCCTTTGCAAAGAGCGCCTCTGTGCTAGCAACACCCAAATGCAGAGTGGACAGTAAGCATGCTTATTATGATCCTGGCTAGTAAGTCTTGGAGTCATTGGAAATTTAAGAGAAACAAGCAAAAAGAAAAATAAACAGCTTTTTTTTTGATAAATACAAAATAAAGAAGGAAAAAAAAAAAGAAAAAAAAAAAGAAAAATAAACAGCAAATCATTTTTAAAGATGTCTGTTTTCAAGTCCTCTGTCTTTAAGATAACTGGGGCCTCCACAGCCATGGCTATTAATCATTCTTCACATGTGCCTAGAGGGTATGAATGCTGGGTAAAAGAGAGTAATACAAACAGCCAACATTTGTGATGGACACTTCCCCAACTGCTTTCTCTTTATCATGCTGCTGTAGGGTTGGACCAGAACCTGAGGGGACTGGGGAGATGGTTTAGTTAGTAAATTGCTCGAAGTCCAAAGCATGAGACCTCAGGGTCCTGGAGCCCCAGAATCTGTCCAGAAAGCCAGATGTGGTCCTGGGTGCTTGTAATACCAGCATTGGAAAGTGAGGGCAGGTAAAATCATTGGGGCTCACTGGTCAGGCAGTCTTGTCTAGTCTTGAGCCTCAGGTCTCTGAGAGATCCTGTCCCAAAAAACAATGTGGACAGACCTTAAGAATGACCCCTGAGGTTGGTCTTTGTCCTCTATATGCACACATACATATGTGTAGCTGCATCTATGTGAATATGCAACCAGGTTGTACAAATACATGGAAGGAGGGAGGGAGGGAGGGAGGGAGGAAGGGAGGGAGGGAGGGTCAAGGCTGGCATACTTGTGGGGGCTCAAAGGACATCCACAAACTATGGTGCTTGGTGGTACCCTGAACAATTTGATCTACAGGAAACGAAAAAGCTACAGAAGCACACTCAGAATCAAGTGGGTCTAGTCCTGCTTTCTTTGGCCTTGTCCCCAGGAGTGGAGAGAGGCTTTCTGTAGCAACCTTCAGCTTCCAATGGTCAGGTCTGCCAAACAGGGAACAATCACCCCTTGTCCCTTACCTGGGCTTTCATTAACTAAAGTCATATCACAGGAAGAAAGAAGCCTGCCACCTGCCTGAATAGGGTCCTCACATGCTGTCAGCTCTATTTTGGTGAATCATTTACAAAGGATGTTTGTTCCTCCGATTGAGACTTTGTCCAAGGCCATTGTTCCCCAAATTCTTTTCTAAATCTCATTTTACACCCCCAACCTGCAAGTTGCCAAAATCTTGTCTTCTATAGATATAAAAATAAATAAAATAAACAAACATACAAATATATTTAAGAAGACTCTATAAGCTTTTGAATCACACCAGACTGGGATGCTACACTGTGGTCACCACCATGCAAGTCATATGCTTCTGAATCTTTTCTCTGGTTAATTTCTTTGGCAATTTATTTGATGAACCTTCAAAGAGCAGAGGAGACATTTTCCTTTCCCCATGAGGTTGGTTAGGTAGACACAGGGAAAACTAAAGAAAACTACATGACACAGAGCAGCTGATGTGACCACAGAGTTGGGTTACATACACCAAGATGTCATGTGGCCTCTCAAACACTGAAGGAACAAGAATACCTAGACTGGCTAGGACCCACATGGATGACCACCAAGAGCTCTGGCTTTGCTTTCTTATAATGCCATTTCTATATCATTAACCTTGCAAAATGTCTTGCTCTGCCATGCATCGGGCATTGTGGTACATCCAAAATAGTCATGAAAGGAAAGACATTTGGGGGTGGGGGTGACGCTGTCCTAGTTCATTTCTATTGCTGTGATAAAGACCATGACCAAAAGCAACTTGAGGAGAAAGAACTTTATTTCCTCTTACAACTTACAGTCTTGAATGGAAGCTGGGACAGGAAGTCCAGGCAGGATCCTGGAGGCAGGAACTGAAGAGACAAGGAAGGAACACTGCTTGCTGTCTTGCTCCCAATGGCTTGCATGGCTTGCTTTCTTATACAACCACCAGCCCTGGGGTGGTGCTGTCCACAGTTGGGCTGGGTCCTCCCATATCAATCATTAAGAAAATGCCCTATAGACTTGCTTTACAGATCAACCTGATGGAAGTATTTTCTTCATTGGGTTTCCCTCTTCCCGCATGATCCTAGCTGGGTCAGCTTGATACAGACTAACCAGGACATCTCCCTCCATTAAACTTTGTCCAAAAAATGCTATGCAACATCCTGGGGGATGCAGCTCTTTCCAGAAGCCCACCTCACTCCTTGTATAATTTTACTCTATAATAAATTTCCTCCCAACTTATCATTTCTTGTGTTTAAATTCCTTCTCTGTCCAAAAGAACCTAGAAACACTGAGTAGAAGTGAAATCTTGTCTATCTCTAAGATCTCCCCAGTTTTCAGGTACCAGCAGCAATACTGCAATATCCCTAAAACAATTGGCAGGTTAACTGGAGAAAAGCATAATGGTTCATTTGATCATGGTTCCATGTGATGTGACAGTTTTCAGTTCAAATGCCCCAGAGACCTGGGCTGAGCTATCCATTTTTGAGCTTAGGCTTGAGGAAATATGAATAGTCATATAGAAGTATGATTGAACAGAAAGAGGTTTGATCCACTAGTCATCCCAGTAGGGCTTGTCCAGGTCCCTTTTGACATTTACTCATCTTGGTATTGGACAGGATTCTCTAGGGAATGGGAATTTTGAGACCTACACCAAGACTTTTTATGGCGAGTTCCTATACAGAAAAACAGAAAGGAGTGTTAGAATAATAGTTTTTGGTAGCTATGGTTGGCTTTGGGAAAAGAGGTTCTGGTTTCCATGACTCCTTGGCGAGGAGAGCATCTAGTGTCTAAACTTGGGGAGGAGCGATAGACAAGTGGGAAGAAGGCTGAGATCATCTGGTTCTGGAGGCCTTTATTTAGGGTACCACTTTGAGCCTAATACAGAGAACTTTATTGTGCATGCGTATATGCACATGCACCTGCAAGAGTGTGTTGGAAGGTTGGAAGACAGCTTTGGGAAGTCCGGTCTCTCCTTCCACCACGTGAGCTTCAGGGATTGATCAGGCTTGGTAGCATCAAGGACTATTAATGATAGAGTGAGAAATTGCAAAGTTACTGCAAGCTCCCACACTGCCTATTTGTCTTCCCTAAAAGCCCATGGTTTCCCCATGAACGTCTTCTTACTGCCTGTTTCTGTGTTACATTAGTATGTGACTGTCGCTCCTTAGCTCCTCAGCCATCCATGTTCCCTCATGATGTGAGGGTAAGTTTTTCTCCCAGCAAGGTACTGTAGATGTCACTAGATGGAACTGACACAGATAAAGAGGACTCAAGCCGAAGGTACCACGTGAGCTGAGGAACAGAGGAAAGAACACAGGGAAGTGTATGGAAGGTTCTGTGGTGGGAAGAAAGGGGGAAGTAAAATCAAGTATAAGAATTTAAGACTAGATGACCAGACTAGACCCAGGTCAAAGAATGGCCATGGAGAGCTGGACACATCCTTGTGATATTATGACATGCAGTCAGCCTTCTGTACACACAGGTTCTGTATTCATGCATTTAATCAACACAGATGGACAATATTTGGGGAAAAAATGAAGTTGCATCTTGGGCTGAAGGGATGGCTCAGTGTGAGAGCTCTTGATTCTCTTTCAGAAAATCCAAATTTCATCCCCAGTACCCAATTTGGTGGCTCACAACCACCTGTAATACTAGTTCAGGGGGACCCATCATCCCTTTGAACCACTGACCTCTGAAGGTACCTGTGCACATATGGCAGACACATACATAAATAAAAACAGGTCCTTTTTGTTTTTTAAGTTACATTTGTACTGATCACATAGACTTTTGGGCCACCGTTCCTTAAATCATATAGTATAATAGCCATTTGCAGAGCATTTCCTTGTGTTATATAAGTAACTTGCAAATGATTTTAAAGCACTCCAAAGGCTATGTACAGGTTGCAAGCAAATACTCTGATCTTAATGTAACTGGTTTGGGCATCTCCAGATTTCAGAGATCTTGGAAACAATCCCAGCTGCTCACCCTCTACTCCTAGTCCTTGCCCAGGTACAGAGAGGCAGCTTCAGTTTTTATCTGTCTTTGTTTTTATTTTACTTTGTTTTTACCTGGCTTAGGACTCTGTAGACTTAGCACAAGAAACACCCCTTTGTTAAACTATTTGCATGTTTTGTTTTTGATTCCTGAAGTAAATTCGTAAGCATCTTTAGCACAAGGTATCCTTTCAAACATATCCAAGTTAATGCTAATAAGGTGATTTCTTTGGAAAGTCCCTAGACAGAGGGTGGGAACTCTCCACATCTCCAGCCTCTGGGAGGAGAGATGGCTGAAGGTCAAGTTGATTATCAAGGGCAATAGTTTACTCAAGTATAGCTACATAATGAAGCTGCCACAAGAACCCAAAGGATGATTAGGTTTTGAGAATTTCCAGGCAGATGGCATTTGTAAGCTCCTTTTCCTTGTACAGTCTCCTATATATTTCTTTGTCTGATCTTCATCTATACCTCTTTTCCGGAGACAGAGGCCACTTAAGTGGGCCTCAAATTTACAGTGGAGGGTGACCTTGAACTCCTGATGCTCCTGCCTCCACCTCCTAAGTGCTGGAATTACAGGCATGGATCACACTTTGTGTCTTATCATTTTTTTAAAATAATAAACTAGGTGTTTTCATGAATTTTACAAGCCACTCTGGCAAATTAATCCAACTCTAGGAAACGGTAGGAGCTCAGGTTTATAAGCAGGCCAGCCAGTTGGAAGTACAGGCAAATAAAGCTGGTGTAGAACTGATGAGTGCCTGCTGGGTAGGGAAGTGCCACACCCACTTGGTCCTAGCCGTTCCTTCTGCAGAACACTGAGTAACAAACAGGATAAGAGAAATTGAATTTACTTCCTACCTCCAAATTCTGGAGAATCTTTACTCCACCCCCCACCTTCACCCCCTCATTAGCGTAGTGGAGTAGAAGACTTCCTCTTCCCTGGCTAATGATTTCTCAAGAGCTGGGAACCAACAGATGCATAGATGCCAGCCAGAGCTCAGAAGCCAGCAGTTAGATTCTCCACATCCCTCCCGCGCTCTTTTGCTGCAACCAGCCTCATTTGAGATGGCGAGGGGCGGGCTCTCCCACCCACTCTCCTCACAATCTGTGGTGATTTCCTGCCACACGCCTGTCCCTACCCATGCTGGCTAGCGTCCTGCAGGTGGACTGCTTTCAAGGTTGAATCAAAAGCCAAGAGGGGGCAAGGGGCCCTATTCTCTGTAGCTGCGATGACTGCTTCCTCTCCTGGCGCCGGTTTCGGATTTCCCATTCTCCTCCCTGCTGCATTTCCTGTTCAGAGTAACTTTTTCCCTAGGTCAGCCGGGAGGCTCTTAATTCTGGAAAGCTGGAAACGTGGAGAAAATGAAAATGAACTGGGTTAATCTGGGTGGTTTCTGGCACTACAGGGACATTAGATAATTGCCTAGCCCTGCATCCACTGCCCCCGCTCCCACGACCCTGGAAGGCATTCTTTACGTGCTTCATTTGCATTGCTCAGAGGTTCTCTGAAGTTCAACTGCACACCTACCGGCAGGAAAAAAAAAAAAAAAAAAAAAGACAAATGCAGTGGGTATACGGGTCTTGAGTACTAGCCACCCTGAAGCAAGGGTTGTACTGCTCACACATTGCCTTGTGCAGTCAAGCGCTCCCCATCTCCTGTTTTCCTTACAGTAAATCCTTCCCCACTGGTCAAAAGGTCAAGGGAGCCTCTTGATTGTTCCCCAGAACTTGCCCTGTGTTTTTCAACTTCAAAAACCTTTGTCCTCACCACCTGCCCCCATGGAAAGCCCTCCACGCCCGTTTCCATCCAGCCAAACCAGATTCATTTCTTCTTTATTCAGCACCAAGTGCAGGCTGGCTCTGGGCCAGCACTTTCACATGTGTGATCTCGGCCTGCGAGGCCGGCATACATTTCTTATCTGTGAGGCTTTCGGGGGCCGCCTCACCTGGAAGTGACCGCATGCCCGTCCCCTCTTACTCTCACTGTGGGTAATAGTTATTTGGCACCCAGCATGTCTGAGCACTTTATAACTAAGCATTTCTTTGCTTCTTCATTCAATATTTTAAACAGCTGTTTCCTGAATATTGTTATCTGGACACCGTAATGGATGTAGGTGGTACAGGGAGGCAAATGAATCAAATTAAATACCTTGATCAGCGCCAAGAAAACTCAGTCCAGTGGTAGCAACCAATACCAGAGGCCAAGGAGATGGCTCAGTTGGCAAAGAGCTTACTTGCTGTACAAGAACCAAGATCTGGGCTGGAGAGAGAGCTCAGTGGCAGAGAGCCCCGACTCCTCTTTCAGTGGATTCAGGTTCAATTCCCAGCACGGACATGACAGCTCACAACCATCTGTCCAGTTCCAGAAGATTCAATGCCCTTTTCTGTGGTCCCAGGCATGCATGTGCACATGCGCAGATATTCATGCAGGAAAAACATTCACACACATAAAATAAATTTTAAAAAGAATGAGAACCTGATTTTGATTCACAAAACCCAAACACAAATGTCAGGTAATTTGGTACATGTTTGTTATATTAGGGCTGAGGAAGCAATGACAGGCGAAACTGTTTGGTTCATTGGCTAACCATCCTAGCCCCAAGCCAGTGAGAACACCCCCCACCCCACCCCCACCCCTGCTCGTGAAAAAAAAAAATCAAACAAAAAAAACCGATGATGGTCTGAAGATGTAGAATACCTGAGGTTGTCCTCTGGTTTCCACATAAATGTGCACATATAAGCAGCCACACACATGAATATGCACATAGGACACCCCTCATACACAAAGCTGCTAACTTAAGTTTATTATAACAACATGATAATCTCTGAACACATCTAAGAAGTGTAGTTGTGGTGATTAGGGGCTCTTCAATGAATGAGAGGTAAGTGGCCCAGAAAAAAAACCCAAGACTTTTTTATGTTTGTTTGTGGAAGGAAAAGAAAAGTAGAAAGTAGCCATTAAAATGTGATTGCTGGACCAAGGATGGAGTGGAGTTGGTAGAGGTCTGGTTTGGTCTAGTTTGCAAGCCCACTGGGTTCCATCCTCGGCACTACATAAAAATGGGAGTAGTAGCACAGACTTGGAATCCCAGGACTACAGCACCTGAGAGGTAGATGTTCAAGGTCACCCTCTACCATATATTAAGGTGGAAGTCGGGACAGAAAATCTTGCCTCAATCAAATAGAATGAAAATAAAGCTGATTGCCATTGGGTGGTAGTGAGACTTCAGGAGTTAATTAGGACCCTAAGAGTTAATTAGGTCCAATAAAGCTGATTGCCATTGGGTGGTCCTGAGACTTTAGGAGGTAATTAGGTCCCTAGAAGGGAATGGGTTACCACGTGAAGAGTGAGATTGTTATCCAAAGAGCAGATTGTCAAAAAGCTGTCGAAGCCTCCAGTTTTGACTGTGGTCCAAGCCAATTCTCTTCACTCCTGAGACTTCAACCTAAGTACCCATTGCTTTCCAAATGTATGGCTCCATCTGACCTCTCTGCACTCCAGATCAACACATCCAGTTGCCTACTAAGCATATATTGAATAAAAATTATAGAAGGCCCTTGCCTTTGATTAAGCACCTGCCCTACCCCCATAGACAGGTAAGATCACAGATTGAGAGAGTTCATGCTGAACTACCAAGTCACCTGCCCTTCTAGGGAACCAGGAGACAGATGAACTTCCCCAACAGGTCAAAGAAACTCTTCCTCTTAATCCTCATACCTTCAATCCTTTAATCCTCGGCAAAAAGGCAACCTGCTGCAGACTGTGATCTTTCTATTGTCCTGTTTTCCCTGCTTTTACCTTAAAAGAGAGCTTAAAAAAACCCCCGCTATGCTTTGCCCTGCCTTCCTCTTCTCCACTGCTCTTCTTGGGTCTCAGGGTTTAGCCACCTGCTATAGCTCACACCTAGCATAAACAAAAACCCAGGGTTCAGTCCTTAGCAACACACACACACACACATCCCTTTCCGTTGCTCTGCCCATTGGAAAGTATTTGGTTTTATGGAATGAAGAGCTACCTGATGTTATAATCACAAAATACAGGCAATTAAGATTTTTAATAGGTCTAACTGTATTTTTTTCTTTCAGAGAAACCTCAGCCCAGGCCTTATACATGCTAGGTACATGCTTTACCCCCAAGTCACGCCCACCCAACACACATTCTCCTACTTGCAATTGAAAGCCTAAAATTGCACCTTGGACATTTCCACCTTCACTTTCCCATTGTGTGTCACTGACATCCCGACACTTAGCTCATTTCTCTGAGAGTAAGCTTAAACATCTGCCTTTTGCTCAATCTCCACATCTAATACTATGGCAGGCCTCCAAAAGCGATCTGGGTGGTCTCTTCTTGGTAATCCACTCTTTCTCCTGCTTCTGATTTTTAGTTATCAGCCTAGAAAGTCAATTTGTGTCAGACACATTATTTATTTAAAAGTTGATGTGGGATGTCTTTCTATATGCTGTGAATTACCATTGGATAATAAAGGAACTGTTTTGGCCTATGGGGAGATAGCTTATAGTCAGGTGGGAAATCCAAGCACAGATAAAGGGGAAGAAAGACGGAGTCACACAAAGATGTTACAAGCTGCTGCAGAGAGAGCATGATGTAAAAATACAGGTGAGCCTTGAGCCGTGTGGCAAAACACAGATTAATAGAAATGTGTTGAGTTAAGATGCAAGAGCTAGGTAGCAATGAGCCTGAGCCATAGGCCAAATACTTTGTAATTAATATAAGCCTTTTTGTGATTATTTGGAACAAAGTAGCTGTGAGCATGTCCAGACCTTGGGGCTAGGCTAGGCTGGACAGGCCAGAAACTTCCAACTACAAAAAGTCATTCATGGTTTCTGTTCAACTCAGGAAAACATTCAGAATGCTAAGCACAACCTCATGGCCATACATAGTGGTGTTTTCTCCCTCTATCTCCCTCTGCTCTTTGGTTCCAGCCACACTGGCTTCTTCTCAGTTCTCCATCATTCCAGCCTTCTCCAGTCCTGTGGACTCTACATCTGCTATATGGAGGTGGTGACAGAGCTGATGGTGTTGTTGTTGTTGGTGGTGGTGGTGGTGTTGGAGGTGGTGTTAGAAGTAGAGGTGTTGAAGGTGTTGGAGGGGGTGGTGGTGATGGTGGAGGTGGTAGCGGGGTGGAGGTGGTAGAGGGGATGGAGATGGTGGGGGGTGGAGGTGGTGGAGGGGGTGGTGGTGATGGTGGAGATAGTGGAGGGGGTGAAGGGGGTGGAGGAGGCAGTGGTGATGGTGGAGGTGGTAGAGGGGATGGAGGTGGTAGGGGGGTGGAGGTGGTGGAGGGGGTAGTGGTGATGGTGGAGATGGTGGAGGTCATGGAAGTAGTGGTAGCATGTTTGTGCTGGTGATCAGACCATCCCAGACATTTAATCTATCAATTTTAATGGAAGGATCTTATTACTCATCTCCTCTCTCATGGGCCCACTAAGTCTCAATTTAAATGTTCATCCTCCAGAAATGTCTTTTCTGGTCTCCCCTTTTCTAGACCATACTTTCCTTTGAGGCTCCTACCATAATCCTTTAATGTGTTGCACCATCAGTGATGTTTATTCATGTCATCATTCAGCATATGTCCCTCCAATATCGACCTAGACGTGTGCACACGCATGTTTGCTAGGCTCTGTTGTGCACTGTGACAGGTCTGGAGCTTCACACAGATTGTCACAGAGTACAGTAGATCTTGGATGAGTCAGTGTGACCCAGACCAAGAGGGAGAGAGAGTTGGGAGGGTTCAAAGGAGTAGGGATGGTCTCTGACTTGCACTACAGGGAAGGCTTCAAGGAAGATAAAGCGTTTGGTGGAAGATTTGTAGCAAGGGAGTGGCCCTGGAGGCGTGGGTGGAGGGAGGGGCTGTCCAGGTGAATGGATCATCTGGTTGGAGAACCCCACATGGTGTCTGAGACATGATGAGTAACCAGGATGTCTGGAGCGGAGAGCTAGAGAGGAGGGAAAGACGTTAGGACCAAGGGCAGAGTGGGCTTTTGGACCTCCTCTTAAAATCTCAGGAGGGCTGATGGATAGCCAAGTGTCTTTCCCTAAGCAAGGTGTTCCTTTTCTTCCAACAGCTTGGGACAAACATGTTTCTTTAAACTAGCTCTCACTCATGAGTCAGGCATGTCCTTCATCTCTGCTCCATTCTACTCCGTTTTGTACTCTGGGCACTAGATTGTCAGTCTGGTAGAAACAAAGCTGCACATTCTGTTGGTCAATTATTCTACAGAGTTAGTTCTACCTAGGAACTCTAGACTATTTATAGGATCTTGAGGGGAGTTGAGACAGAATTCAATCAATTTTCCCATAGGTATTTGCATTAGACACTTTCGATACACAAATTAACTTTCTGAGCCTGGATGCCCATGGAAAGCTAACACACTTGTAAAGGGGTATTTGTCCAGTAGGTTGGCAAAAGTGTGTAAAACCTCTGCCCAGGTTCCTCCTTTGGCTGGCACCAGGCTCCAGCCTTTTCCTTTTGCCGTCATAACATTCTTTGGGATCTAAGGCTTCAATAGCCAAAGCGGGGGTACAAGTGTCTTTTTAGGGTGCTCCTCTGCATCCCTGGAAGTTACAACCCTAAGGCTGTTATTATCCTTTCCCAGGACATATTGGCTGGGTTTCAGCAAGAGCATCAAGATTAGTTAAAACAACTGCAAGTTTTTATTTTTGTGTCTTGGAGATCAGAGGAAAACTTGAGAGAACCGGTTTGCTTTTGTCAGTATGTGGAATCCAAGACTCAGGTCATAGGACTTTGTGGGGTATTCGAAGGTTTGGGTACCAGATGTTTGCAAGGGGCACAGTAAAGACACTGCTGACATGGTGATATAGTTAAGGCTTTTATTGTAGATATGAGAGAGAGTACAGCCAGAGGCATCAGGAGGAGTGGATCAGAGAAAGAAAGAAGCAGACTGAACATGGCCAGCAGACTGGAACTGGTGAGGATGATCTGCAAGAAAAGGCAAGCAGGGTATAGTGAATAGGGAAAGGATCAGAGAAGAATAAGAACAGCGGGTTATAAGAAGGATGAGTAGCTAGAAGAGGGAAGCCCAATGGGAGTTTATGATAGAGGACGTAAGGGCTAGGATGATACCATGGACCCTGAAATGTGTAACAGGAACTTAGGATCCTGAGGCCAGCATCAGTTCTGACAGCTGATAGGCACTGCACGTAGTCATATGTCCCTTCAGCCAGAGGTAAGGGAAAGACTTCTTTTGGCAGGTGGAGCCGGCTACACAAGTTCCTGAGGAATGCTGGCTTTTCTCTGACTGCCAGAAACTCTCCCATAGTCCAGGTCGAACTCATTTCTGAATTTTTGGACCAACCTTTGAAGTTTAGGAAATTGGAGTTTCCTTTGGACTTGACAGGTGGCAAGCTCCTTCACTGGCTGGGCTATCTTGCCCACCCAAGATTACAATAAGTAAGTAAGTAAATAAATAAATAAATAATAATGAAAAACCTTTTTTTACTTTGAAACATTTATAAATTCATAAGAAGTTACAAAAATAGTAGTCTTCACTCAATTTTCCTATGATAATGTAATTATAACACAAATATCACATGTCAACTTGGCAGCTGGCATTAGAACAATCTGGAATTCAGCTCATATTCGTTTTACTATGAGACTATTTTCAAAATTGAGCAAAGGTTGATGGTTTAAAGCCATGGCTCCTGGAACACGGTGAGTCTCTCTGAAGTTCTGGGGTTTTGAAATAGCACATCTGAAGAAGTGTGGCTTCATTGCTACCATTACAGCCCTAAGGGGATGTCATTTCCTCCAGAGAGCCTAAAGTCCCTGCTTCTTTGAAATAGAAAGGTCTGGAGTAGCAGATACTGAAATGATATCCCTGTCTAGAGAGTCTTGGTGGGACTGCCATTCTTGGCTGTTTGGAAGCCTCTAACCCCCCTCCCGCCACTCTTCCCCCCCCCACCGCCGTGGGGGGGACTCCCCGAGCCTGGCTGCCGATCTGCCTCTCCCCTATTGTCTATCTCTTGGCAGCTGAAGAAAAGTGATAAGCACTGGAGATAGAGCACATCTGAGCTGGGATTGCGGCATGCCCATCAGGAGGCCAGGGCTGTGAACCTGCCCGATCACTGGCAGTCAACCAGGCCCAGTTTTATCTGGAAAAACTGCCCTGAGGACAGCTGAGTGCCACGGTGAACAATAGAGGGAAATAGAGGCCCAAGCTTTGGTATTGGGATCCTGCCACCCACACTCCTTTGCACTGTTATTTCTGGCAAAACAGATGTGTGGGAAGAGGCACAGAGGAAGCTTGGAAACTGAGTGGAAGTGGAAGCGCAGGATACGAGGGAAATTAAATATTGATTGCCTAGCTTTAGAGAGTCAAGGACAAGAGAGCCTGAGAGCAGCCTCCATGGGTTTCGGATGGTGGCCATTATAGATCATGTCTGGGACATCCCTGCAAAGGCTCCTGGGTTGAAAGGTTGTTCCCGGGCAGCAGTGTTCAGAGGTGGGGTTTTGAGGAAGTGATTGGATCAAGGGGGTTCAGATCTCATCAATGGAGTAATCCACTGGAAATTCATAATCTGATAGGCTATGGGACATGATAGAAATTTCAGAGAGGGTCTTGGCTGAAGGGCGTAGGTCCTTGACAGTGTGCCCTTGAGGACTGTATCCTCTACATTCTGGCCACCATAAGGTAAGCAGCCTCCTTCTGCAGTCTTACCACCTCCCTCACCACAGGTTTGAAAGCATTGGAACCAGCTTCCCATAGGCCGAATCCTTGAAACTGAGCCAAAATAAATCTCTCTTCCTTCAAGCTGATTTTCTTGGCTATTCTATCACAGTGACAGAAAACTGACCCTCTCAGTTACCCCTCTAGTAACAACAACAGTTTCTTCACTATTTGGCCAATGGATCTACATGGAGTTAATTTCCTCTCCAAATTATTTCCCATGTGGATTTCAGAGTCTGGAACAAATGAAAAGCTGGGCTTCATTGTGAAGCAGCTAACAGCCATGATTTTGGTTGTGGCATTCGGGTTCTGCTCGGTTCCGGGGACCTTGGTTACCTGTCTATGGTAACCGTAACAGTAAGAAATTTGATCAGATGAACAAAGTGGATCCTCAGTGAGCCAGACTGGTTTCTAGAAATGGGTACTACTTCAGCAGCTCCTGGAAAGGTCTTTATTGTGGTTCCATTCCCCTTAAATTCCTACGCTGAAGTCCTAACCCCTAACACCTTAGAATGGGACCTTATTTGGAAATAAGGTTGCAGCAGATATAATCTGATCAGTTGCTATCGTGGGAGGCACTTTTGTTTGCTTGTTTTGTATTTTTTTATCTTCACACAGGAACGGATCTTATCATGTTTATCTCAACACTTTTTTCCTTCTCTAACATTTCTACAAACAAAACCAAACACGTCCACACAATGTCTGAATATATGAAATTAGTCTCTTCTTTCTGAAAATAGACATAAAACCAAAACTAAACCTTCTCGGTAGCAAGCATTTTCAATAGATTCAATAGATTTATCCAAAAGGATAAAACAACCCATGACAGCAAATTGTCACCATGTCCTCAGGAGACATTTTGCAATTGCATTGGACATAAGAAGATCATTTTCCTCAGATCATGAATGCAAAGAAAAGTAAGCATTGCATTGAGTCTTCAGAGAAACAGTAGTTGTGGCAGAAAGATGATCTCTGAACTGAAGGGACTTGGGTAAATATGACCCACAGCCCTGCTGGAGAGAAATACCTCCCACTCAATGGTGCTCCTTGAACAAAGACAGTCAGGACCCCTGGCTTCACTGGGTCCTGTGAGTTAGTAGAACCCAGTCATGTCTCCCTGGTCATGGGGTCCCAGAGCTTCTGCCCCACTTCAAACCTTATTTGTGTAAAGAGCTAGCTGGTGTAGACATGGGTCGGCTCATCCTGAAGAAATTGCTCAAACACTCTGACTACATCTTCACCTACTTGAGATTCTACTTGAGGCATTCTCCTAGGATATGAGCCAGAGCTTGGGCAGGTGGCGGCAAGGCTGGGCAGAAGAAAGAAGACATTTCCCAACAGTACCACATCGCTGACTCAACCAAGGACCTTCGCAAGATCCTCCACTTTCCCTGTTCTGAGGTAAGTGGCTTTGTTACTGGTGGCAGGTGAAGGGGTGAGGGATGCGATGTGGTACTCTGTCTGCAGCTGCACCAACAGCTTTCTATAAGTGGTATCAGGGTTGTAAAAACAGAACGGAGGGCTGGAGAAATGGGTCAGCCATTAAAGGCTAAGCTTACAACCAAAACTAAAAGAAAACCAGAACTCTGTGGTTGGCAGATGCAGCCCAAACTGGGCATCTCATTGTAGATGTCTTGGCCAACCTGTTAGCCTCACCTTCGGCTGACTTCTTCTCTGGAGAGTGCATGAGGAAGAAGGCGTGGTGGCAGGAGGTGCAGTGGGTACAGGGAACGCCCTAGGAGCTCTGGTGCCCCCTCACCAAGTACTGCTCATGTGAGCCACAGAGTCACTCAAGGATCCAATGGGTGCCACCGTGTATGAACTCAGAACCCTTCTATGACTCAATTCTCACCTTTGTCCCATCTTTCTAGTCACCCCAGTCTTCTAGGTCTTTCTTTTCCTGCTAGATAGACCTCAGCTCTACTCCAGAAAGGTGTGGGTCCTGGCGATCAGGTTTCTGGCCACCCCAAGAAGACTTTTAAAGCTAATTGATGAAACAGACCATTTCCTCCTGCTGACAGCCTGGTTTGGCTCAGCTCTAATGACTTATGGTACAATGCTTGTTTAGGCTTCTTATGGGAAAACTGAGCAAACGAGATGAGAAGACAGTGGTCTTGCCACAGCAGCCTGACAAAATAAATAGACTTAGGTGAAGCAGAGACCAGCCTTGCTATTGGAGCTTGCTACTTGGACCCTAGCAATCTCAGCTGGGCTTTCCAAGGGGCATAAAAAGTTTAAGATATGCATTTTCAGAAGACTGAAGCTTGAAACCCAAGCTCCTGGGGTCTCTAACAAGACCAGAGCCAGAGATTTGGCCATGGTCAAAAACACCAGCAGACCAATAGCAAGGCAGATCAGGAGCCTCTGCCTCTCAATGCCACCAAGTAACAGGCACAAAAGAGGCAGGATGAGGCTGACAGCTACATCACCCACAATCCCACCTCCCACAGCTCCTTCTCCAAGACAGTCAGGTCACCTCTATGCCAGAAAACCCAAGGTCCAGTTACTACCAGTCTCAGGGTTGTGGAAAGAAAGGGATGCTGAAGGGATTTCATTGGGAAAGGGCAGAGTTGCCAAATAGTTCATTGAGACACTGGACAAAGGCAAAGACTTGTGGGAAAATGGGAGCATTACCTACTACGGTAAGATCCACATTTCCTTTTGAGTCTTCTCAAGCTATGGGTGGGCACTGCCTGTCACCCTTCACCCCTATCTCTATGGCTGTCCCTGAGGGAGGTTATATGGGATCTTGGATAAATTCACTAAATTAGAGGATGTAAAAAGAAATGAAGCACCAATCAGATGCTCATTTCTCATTTCTACACAGAATTCTTCCCTCAGGTGATAGATATGAAACCCACTAAGCAATTGCCTCTGTGAAGACTTCTTATCTCAGACCAATGTAAAGTTAAAAGAACATTTTCATTTTATCAGATACCCCTAGAACAAGTACAGCGTGGTAGTGGTTGGGCTAGATGGTGGAGTTTCAAGCCCCATGATTTGACAGTTAAGCCCAAGGCACTTTCTAGAGCACGGGCTAGATTGAGGAGTTGGTGCGACTGGGTTTGCTGAATAAGCCAGAGTTGGGCAGAGACGAACTCGTGGGGCAGGGAAGGACTCAGAAGACAACCAGGAGATAAAGGTTTCTGTGCCTGTTTTCAGCTCTAGTTCATGAACTGCTGTGGGGGAGGGAGCATGCTTCAGATGCACTCTCCCTCCATGTGCCTTGAATGGTGTCTGTCATGGTGTGCTGGCAAACAAAAGGGTAGAAAGTTAGATGACTGAATGACTCTCTGCAGCTCAATTTGAGACAGGCTTGACTTTGTAGTTAGAGCTGCCAATGGAACAAACAGAGGAGGAGAGAAAGCAAAATGAGATGGACACTCATGCATTTGTGAGCTTAAATGCCAGGAATTGGGGCTGGAGAGATGGCTTGGTGGTTAAGAGCACTCGCTGCCCAACCATGAGGACTGGAGATCAGATCCCAACATCTAAAATGTCTGGCAGCTCACACCTGTAAGTCTAACTCCAGGGGACCTGACACCCTCTTCTGGACTCATTAGGTACCTGCACACATATGTGCACATTCACTCACAGACACACACACACACACACACACACACACACACACACACAAATAAAACACACATTAAAACGTAAAGTCAGAACTTCAGTCTCCCTTCAATTCCCACTGTGAGTTGGACATAGTGACTCACACCTATGATCCTTGGGTTATCATGAGTTTAGGGCCAGCCTAGGCTACATAGTGAGTTATAGGATGATCTGAGCTATGGGATGATACTAAATCTTAAAACGTAAAGCCAGAGACCATAGAAATGGCTCAGCAATTTAGAGCTCTTGTTGCTCATGTAGAGGAACCGAGTTCAGTTCCAGGTGTCTATGTCAAGTGTCTCACAGCCATCTCTAACTCCGACTCCACAGCGTTCTGAGGCTCCTTCTGATCTCCATAGATACCCCAACACACTGGGCATTCTCTCCCAACACACATATATACACGAGCAAAATGAATAAATAAGCCAAACCAATCAAATAAAAACCCACTGTGTCACAGAAAGCCTCCGGTACGTGTAAAATAATCCCAGACTTTGCTACTGCCCTATGAATGGTTTCCTTGCAGGCATTCCACCAGCGATTGTGAGTTATTGTCCCTCCCTGAGTCACTTGGGATCTATCCATTGTCATTTGCCATCACCCAAACACCCTTAGTTCATTAAAATAGCTCCCTTGGAATTCTTGCCCTTGCAAAATACCGCATGCTCCTTTGAGCATAAAGAGGCTCTGATAGCAATATCAAGATTGCTTCTGAATACTGGATAATTTATGAGTATGTTCATATCCTTTGCTAAGCTCTGGCTGACAGCTTGATATGCAATTATCAAGCAAAACAAAACCTGGCCTCTGATCTGGTTTGTTATGTTTTAGAGAGAGAGAGAGGGAGAACATATAGAGTAGGCCTGTGCTACCAAAGGAGATCTGGACTTCTCCCTCCAGCAAATAGAAAGGCAGCTGTTACCAGCTGTGTTGGAAAAACAAGATTTGAAGTTCAGAGCTGGGGTCAGGCCAGTGTCATACTCTGTTGCTGATTGTGGAGATGGCTCAAGCTTCATTCTAGGAAGCCAGCTTCACTAGTTACAGGGATCGAGTTCTCAGGGTTTCTGTGCCCTTCCCATAGCTCACTCAGCAGTGTTACAGGCAGACCTTGGACCAAGCAGATGTGTATTCTCTGGAGTGTGGCATTGGATCACAATAACTTTGGGATCAAAATTCCTGTCAATTCAAAAGTCAGGGAGTCCCCATCAGCCACTCTACACTTCACATGTTTATTCTTTAGACGTGATATCTTCACTCCATAATAATGTCAGTCTTAAATATCAAGATAAGGTTATAATAGCCCTCATGACAGTTCACAACTGTCTGTAACTCCAGTTCCAGGGGATTTGACACCCTTACACAAACATACATGCAGGCAAAACATCAATGCACACAGACTAAGTATAAATAAATCATTTAAAATCTTAAAAAAATCATGTCCTTATTATCATCAAAACTTTGATAAGTTAAAACGATACTAAATATTTCCATATTATATACAATGCCTGCCTAGTCTATCAACAGGTTCTTTACCTGTGTATTAGTTACTTTTCTTGCTATTATTACAGAAGGAAAGTTTTGTTTGGTCTCAGTATAAAAAGAGATCCAGACATTATAGAGAGAAGGTATGTTAGCAAGAGCATGCAGTAGCTGGTGGTGTTATGGCAGTTATCAGATAGCAAAAGACAGGAAGTGGTGCTGGGCTATTAAACCTCATGATCCCTCACTCCCCAGTGATCTACTTCCCCCAATGAAACTCCATCCACGACCTTTTAAAACAGCATCCCCAGCTGGGGAGCAAGTGTCCAAACACAGACAATAGTTCACAATTGTCTGTTTAATCTTCACAATAAGCTAAATATTAGTAAATATGATATTTTTCATAAGAGGAAAAAGCAGAGAAGTTGAGTGCTTGTGATTCTCAATTTGTGATCATGACTGATTTTGGGTTGCATATCAGAAATCCTGCATATCAGATATTCAGACTGTGATTCATAACAGTAGCAAAATTACAGTTGTGAAGTAGCAATAAAATAATTTTATGGTTGGAGGTCACCACAGCATGAGGAATTATATTAAAGGGTGCAGCATTAGAAAGGTTAGGAACCATTGGTTTAGGTCAAACAGGTAAGAGGTAGAGGAACAGGATTCAAATGCCAACAGCAAGATATGCTATCTATGGCCCTTCAACAGCATGCCATCCTTCCCTGTCACCTACATTCCATCACAGATTCTACACTTGAACCATCTTCTCCCTTAACCTACACAGTCTAGTCATACTGGCTTTGTGACTGTTACCCTGGCCATGCTTCTAACCACCATGCAGCCTTTTAGAGACTATGAGAGTCCAGGGTTCCATTTCATTCACCCATACACGACTCTCCAGCAGTCTACATACTATTTGCTGGAAACACTGTTCTGCCTGCACTGAACTGTCTATGTTCTCCTCCCCCAAATCAATATACCATAAATATGAGGGTTTGGCTTGGGTTTTTATTTCCATATCATTATCCTATATATTTACATCTATCTGAGTTACAAAAATATAAGCAATATTGGAGTAAAACCTAAAAAAATAAATTAAGTAAATATCCATGAGCCCTCACTATATAAGTGCTGAATATATAGATAAGCAATTGAAGACAAGAATAAGCTTATTGATAGGGTAATCCAAAAAAGTATATATAAATTTTCTTCCTTGTGGGGGAAAATATAATTTTTTCTTTTTCCAATGAGTATTGGCTGGGTCTACCAATTTTCAAAGAATACTATGTAGAAATTAAGTTTCCAAAGAGTAGCTTTTCAAGCTGGAAAGGTGGCTCGGTGGTTAAGAATGCTTGCTGTAGAGAGTTGAGAACCAGAGTTCATATCCCAGCCCTCATTATTAAGCCACAAACATTCAAAATTCCATCTTTGAGGGATCTGATGCCCTCTTCACACTGGCGGGATCTGGTCTCCACATACTCAGATGCACATTCACACACACACACACATATATGTATGTACACATACTCAACATACACATAAATACATTTAAAAAACTTTTAAAATTAATTTAGGGGGGCTGGAGAGATGGCTCAGAGGTTCAGAGCACTGTTGCTCTTGCAGAGGGATCTAGCCTCAATTTCCAGCACCCAGTGATTTACAATCACATTAACTCCCATTCCAAGGAATCCAATGCCCTCTTCTGATCTCCATAGGCACCAAGGATGTATGCGGTATGCATCATACATGCAGGCAAAACACTCATACACACCAATAAAATGAATATAAAAAATAATTTTAAGTAAGTTTCTCATGAGAGATCTTGCTGGTACCACCTTAACCAAGTGGTCAAAGTCCATGGCATGTCAATATATTATGACCTCTAATAGGAGAGCATCTCACCTCTGTGATACATCTCTCCAGATCCTACACTCCCTGCTCAATCATAAGAAAACAACAGAGCCAAAATAAAGCCACAGACCTGGAGAACACACTTGAAAATTACTCAGCTGTCAAGGATGTACTGGCAAACACAACAAAACTGCTTCATGGCAAGGAGAAGCCTTGGGCAGCTTCAGAAGGCAGCTTGGGGGCTGTCTGGGAACAGGAGGATGAAGGTAGACCGACAGGCTGCCGGAGGGAACAAGAAAACCCTGGCGGTGCTAGATATGCTGATTATATGGTGCTCTGCATAATTTGTGTGCATCAAGGGGAGGTTTTAATATGCACAGCCTCAATAGCTTGCCAGTCATTTTTTCCTTATCTTTTCTTGAACTAGGGATGAAGGATGCTGTCTCACATGACACAAATGACTATGGTCTTTTTGCCTGTAAACCAGTATTTATGGCATTTATGTACTATGTTCCTAAAACTTTTGCAGTTATCTCAATTAATCCTCATAGTAACCTTGAGGATCAATAAAAATACTTCTGCCTTTCAGATCTAGAAAATGATCCTTGGCTGTTAAATAACACAACTTGTCACAGCCAGTGAATAATGAAGATAAGTTTTGGAAAAGCAATTTATTCAGAGCCCAGGGGCAGGAGGGGGGGTGGGACAGAACTTCTGTGACTATATTATTGCATATTAGCTCAACCTTGACAAGAGACCTCATACTGTACAGTTGGGAGAGGAAAATCAATGAGACAAAATTTTATTTCCAATAAATCAAAGAAACATAAAAGAATAATGTATAGCAATTCTGTGTGTGGAAAGAGTGAGTGACCTAGAAAATAAACTTTGTGTTGTGTTTCTATTGAAAAAAGCATTGGTTTTGTTTTGTTTTGGATGCCTCTAGCTCCATTAAGTGAAGGTGGTGTGGTTATGAAAGCAAATTAGACCTAGCACCTCAGGCCATTGAGCCACACTACCACACACATCAGTGTGGTGACTTCATGTGGCTAAAGCTGTATTACATGAGGTTCTGGTTTGGATGGAGAAAAGGGGTTGGCGGCCTGTGACAACCCTGATGTAGCTGAGATGTCTTCCTGTCTGGGTTCAGAAAGTTCTCCTGGAACTCCAGTCCAATGTCCCCTCTGTTACTATGATGACTAATCACCAGATCACCCACTGTTTCCCTAAACTACATCTGGGGATTGCCACACCAACAGGTGTCAGGCATGACCAGTGGTCAAGGCTCTTCAGGAGGTTCAGTGTCAAGTCAGGCTATGAAATGTCCCTATAACCTCATGTTTGTCACCTTGTTTTCTATTGCTGCGTTAAAACACTATGACAAAGGTGACTATTATTGGCAGGAGAGATTCCTTTTGGGCTTACAGCTCCAGAGGGATAAGTCTCCCGCCGTGACTGTGGGTGAAGGAGGAATCAGGCGTGGGTGATGGGAACAACCAAGAGCACACATCTCAAGCTATAAGCAGGAAACAGAGTAAACTGGATCTGATGGGAGACTTTTTCAATGTTAAAGTCCTACTCCAGTGACACTCTGTCCAGCAAGGCCACACACCTTCCAAAACAACCTGACTAGCTGGGGACCACAAACTCAAATTCCAGAGAACATACAGACATCTCACTGAAGCCACCATACATGTGTTTGAACTCTTTGGTCCCAGCTAGTGGTACTGTTTTCAGACGTTCTTACACCCTTAGGAAGTAGAGCTTCAGTGGAGGAAGTAAGGCAGTGGGTGGGCTTTAATGTACAACAGCCTGTTGCCTACTTCCTGTCCACTGTAGGCTTCCTTTCTACACACACAATGTGACCTCAGCCTCTTACAGTCCTTATATTCCTTCTTCCTTAAGGGAAGGGTTATTATAAGTATATTCCATTTAGGGGCAAACACTTCACAGTCTCTTGTTCTGGGAATGACAATTGAGGGTCTCTGTATTAATTGCCATCTACTGTAAGAAGAAGCTTCTTTGATGAAGACTGAGAGATGCTCTGAACTACGGGTATAACAATGTCATCAGAGGTCATCTTAATACAATATTTATTTAGCAAAATAATCATATTAGATTCTCCCCTAGGACTTATTCCACATGTTCTCACCGCTTTAACTGTGCCAAGTATAGATAGGTTCCATCTCATCAGGTGGGCTTTAGATCCAATCAGAAAGCAGTTGGTCACTCCCATAACATTCATGCCACTGTGGATCCATATCCATCAGGCCAGTTGTTGTAGTTTTCAGGGGTCATAGTGGGATGAGACTGGTAGCTTTTCTCCTCCAGTCATGCACAACATCTAGGATCATGAAATCTAGCCAGAAGAAGATATGAAGCTAGCTCCTAGGTCACAACAGCTTGATATCACAATGGAGAGGTTATTAGATGAAAAGTTGTCTTTGGCAACACTGTAACCAGGAAACACTTTTCCTTTCCCCTGCCCCCCAAATATCCCATTATGCTGATTCATCTACTCACATATACATTCATTCATTCATACAGATGCTTTAGCTTTTTGTCTCTCTATTTAATCTATCTATCTATCTATCTACAAAATATCTATCTACAAAAATATCTGGCATGAGTTACTTATGAAAAAAAATAGAAGTTTGTTAGCACAGTTATAGAAGTGAAATCATTGAAGCTGGGTTGAGAATGGTTGTTTATGCCTCTATAATCCTAGACTAAAGAGGTAGAAGCAGGGAGATCAAACTGTTGAGACCAGCTTGGGCTACATGGTGAATATAAAGTGAGCCTGAGGTACGTAGCAAAATCCTGTCCTCAAAACACAAGGGCTGAGAGTGTAGTTCAGTGACAGAGCATGTGCACAGAAGTCCCTGGGCTTAATCTCCGGCACTCTGCATACAAAAAGAATTCCAAGAAGGGACAGCTCCATTATCTGACCTCTTGTGAGTGAGGTGGATGGTGGACCCCCCATGATGGGAGCTTTTGTAGGAGCAAGTGGCTACCTCTCAAACAGAAAGCTAGAGAAGATGTAAGGAACTACCACCCCCAAGAACAACCAAATGGGTAAAACAAGAACCACCAAAAGGGTCGCATGGGAAGCATTTCTCAATACCTAAAACCATCTCACCAAGGCCGCCTTTTAAAGACTACACTACCTCTCAACACTGACCCTTTGTAGACCAAGCATTTGATCACTACGAACCCTTAGGAGACACTCAAGCCATGGCCATATGGTGACCATCGTTACTTAAAACGCAAATGGAACACAAAAATACAAAATACAAGTCCTGTACCCATTTCTGGGAAGCGGCCTTTTTGAGCTACTTGAGTTTTTCAACTTTAAATTCCTTGACCTTTGATGTCTTGTGATTAGCATCATGGTTTCACCTTCCATCCTCACATCCTTTTGTGCTTTATCCTTCTTGGTATCTACTGAGTCCTAGTACACGAAGCTTGGGGATATCTGCACACCTGCCCCACTTCCCATCTCCTTTTCTGTTCTTCCTCCCTCCTCTTCTTGAATGATACTCTTAATAGAGTTCTTCTGATGGTTATCACTAAACAACATACTTAATCCTCTCTATCTTGCTCCATCAAATTTATACAAATTCATACACTTGCTATTGAATAAATGTACCGTCACTGTAGTCTTTTTATCCCTTGGCATTCCTCCTGCTCTTGTCAACTAACCAATTCACAATATTTTTAGGTCTCCAGGTGTGCATGCCTTTAATCCCAGCACTTAGGAGGCAGAGGCCAGTGGATTTTGTGAGTTCAAGACCAGCCTGGTCTATATAGCAAGATCCAGGACTGCCAGAGATACACAGAAAGACCCTCTCTCTCTTTCTGTCTCTCTCTGTCTCTCTCTCTCTCTCTCTCTATATATATATATATATATATGTATGTATATATGTATATATGTCATTGTGTGTGCATGTGTGTGTATGTGTATGTCTGTGTATGTTTGTGTGTGTATGTGTGTGTATATGTGTGTGTGTGTATTATATGTGTTTGTGTATGTGTGTATGTGTGTTTGTGTATGTATGTATATGTGTGTCTGTGTGTGTATGAATGTGTGTATGTGTCTGTGTGTATGTGTGTGTGTTTGTGCCTGTGTGTATGTGTGTGTGTTTGTGTGTATGTGAGTGTATGTATGTGTGTGTATGTTTGTGTGTGTTTGTGTGTGTATGTATGTGTATTTATGTGTATGTATGTGTGTGTATGTATGTATGTGTGTGTCTGTGTGTGTATGTATGTGTGTGTATGTGTTTGTGTCTGTGTGTGTTTGTGTCTGTGTGCCTGTTTGTGTGTGCACCTACATGCATGTGAAAGTTAGAGGACTAGTTGTAGGATCTGATCCTTCCACCTTATAGGTTCTGGGGATGGGACTCGGGTCATTGGCCTTTGCCCGCCGAGCCATTTCACTCAGCAGAGTTCACCATATTTTAACATATCAAGATGTTAGCTTCTCCCTTCCTCTGCCACCCCCAGTTTTGTTGTAGTACTTTCTCATCAGGACCACCAGCCAGAAAAAAAGGACACAGAGACTTATTATTAATTATGAAATCTTGGCCTTGAGCTTAGACTTTTCCCCCAACTAGCTCTCATAACTTAACTAACCTGCTTCTATCAATCTACATTCTGCCCCGAGGCTTGGTTACCTCTCCTCCATACCATGTGTCTGATTTGTTTTGCATCTCGCTCCATGCACCTACATTCTCAGCCTCTGAATTTCTCTGTTCCCAGTAGCTCCACTTAGCCTCTCCTGCTTAGCTATTGGCCATTCCGCTCTTTATTAAACCCTTAGGCCGAGACACATTTTTACAACGTAACAAAATTTCTGCGACATAGTTTTCTTAAAACCTTTTCTTTTATTACATTTTAATTTATTTATTGTGTGTGTGCACACCAAAGTAAGTGCATTTCCTCTTAAATAGCTAAGTGCATTTCCTTCATCTTTTAATCATTTTTAAAAATTTTAAATGTGTGAGGATTAATCTTGTCAGATTAATGGGATTTAAAGTCTGCATAGAAATAAACTTTAGACATGTCTGTGAGGAAGTTTATAGATAAGCTAGTCGGAGAGGGACTTTACCTGTAGACAACACTATCCTCTAGGCTGGGGCTCAGTGCAGAGTGCAGCAGCACTATTTATGTCTCACTGCTTCCTGATGCACTGTGACCAACTGCCCCAGGCCCATGGTGTCCTCCGTGCCAGGATGAACTGTAGATACAGACCGTGAGCCAGGGCAAACCTTTCTCTCTAATTGCTTCTGTCAAATGTTTTGTTACGACAATGGAAAAGTAACTAATATTTAAGGTCATTAGCTTATAATCAGAAAGACTATCCATGAAAAAGAAGAAGAAGAAAAATCTGAGCCTATGGCCCAGTGCTGTCTCTCTTGGGTGTTTACCTGAAGGATTCTAAGTCAGTAGCCCACAGAGACATCATAATGCTGCACTATTTACAACGGCCAAGATATGAAACTGGCCTAGATGTCTACCAACAGCAGATAAAGCGTAAAGAAAACAAGGTAGATAATAATGGAAGTTTTAAAAAAGTGGAATGTTATTTGCAGGGAAATGGATAAACCTAGAGATCACCATATTAAGCAAAACAAGCCCGACTCAAAGAAATGTCACGTGTTTTCGGTCATGTGACATGAAAGTAACAGAGAAAGTGTGCTGGAGAAGGAAAGGGAGAATAATGGGGATAGAAGAGAAAAAAGTCCCATTTTCCTCTATGGTATCTAGATTTAACTACACACACATATGTCATACGACATGAAGAGAGGGAGGGGGAGGAGGGAGAGGATGGTGAAGAGAGGAGCAATGAGGTTGATGGTGAGAGGATGGGACATGAGGAAATACGACACGCACGCTTACAATATATTTTGTGTAGTAACTAAAATAACAATAAAAATCCATGTTGTCTCACTGGCCTGGCAAATGACTATAGTCATTATCTAAGAAGTGAATATAATCTTCAACAAGCCAGAAGGAACACAGATCCATGAATCTTTAAAGCTTCATCACCTGTAAGTGACAGTCACAGGATCTAGCCAGGCCAATAGAAGGAACGGAGATCACTTCTGGGAATGTGATGGCAGGGGCTGGCTCAGCCAACCATGTTAGCTCTGACCCTGAGCGAGGGTCTCAGATTCTCTTCTACTTCTTTCTCTCTGAAATTCTAATGGTCAACCTACTGTTTCAACTTGTAGCATCAAAGGGCTCATAAAAAAAAAAAAAAATCCCACCCTGGTCCTGAAACCAGATCTAGTGAAAGAAACCCACCCGGACCCTGAACCCAGAGCCAAAGAAACACACCCTGACCCTGAAAACAGAGCCAAAGAAACACAATTTGGCCCTGGAACCAGAGCCAACAAAAAAGAAACATACCCTGGCCCTAAAACTACAGCCAAAAGGCTAAAAAGTTCCAGTGAAAGAAACATACTTTAACCCTGAAACTAGAGTCAAATCTGCCCCTGACCAACTGAGCATAAAATGAACCAATCCCTGAGCATCAAATTTAGCCAATCTGAACTTGTCTAAGCTTAAGGGGTTCAAAATGTGATCAGTTTCCTTCCTGAAAATCTCCCTGGAAAAACTCCTCTGCCCCTAAGAAGCCCAATATGAGCCTGTTCAGTTGGGAGCTCTCCTTCTCTACCCTAGCAAAAACTTGGAAGAGTTTTGGGGTGAAGACCTTCTTTTCCCAATCTCTGTTGGGAAACCCCTTTGTGGAAAGGAGCAGAAAGCAACTGATACCTCTGCTGGGAAACTCGCTAAGGGGAGCAGAGCAGAGCTCAGCTGTAGCAGCCCTTCCCCTGAGGAGCAGGATTGCCAGTCACATCCTGTGGGAAGACCATCCCCACAGCACCTCAGCTTCAGGTAAAGCCTGACTTCCCAACAAGTCAAGATATCTTTCTTCTCAAAGCTGGAGATACCCAGGACACCTTCCCTTCACAGCTGTAGCACAGCCAAGTCGGGACACCTTTTCCTCCAGAGCTGTAAGGCTTGCACTGCTTTAAAGTACATCCAAGATGAAACTGCCTGTTCTGCCTCCACACTCCCCACGCTGGCCCACATCCCAGCATCCTTCACTGGAGCATCAGTAGGCTCTTCTCCGGCTTCCCAGATGCACTGCCCCCTACAGTTCATTTTCAGCACAACAAGAAGTAGCAAACGAGCACTCCAACACTTCCCTTCCCCAGGGAGGAAGTCCCTCCCCGTTGGTGGGATCAGAGACAATCACCAGGGAAACTCAGGGCAAGTGGTCAGTGCAGAAAGGAGGGGAGCCCTGCTGCTGTATCTACCGTGAAAGGACTAGGTTCCAGTTCCCTTTGGTTAGTCTCTGCTTTAACCAAGGGACA
Source organism: Sigmodon hispidus (assembly GCA_004025045.1). NCBI lineage: Eukaryota > Metazoa > Chordata > Mammalia > Rodentia > Cricetidae > Sigmodon > Sigmodon hispidus. Next base: position 60,600 of record PVIH01011537.1, read on the forward strand.
CTTTGAAAAATGGTCATTACTAGTGTTCCTGCTGATATTACTTTCTGGGTGTTAAAAGGAGGTGTGGCTTTATTTTGTGGTGACAGGATTACAAGGCAGCCATCGTTCTTGTTATGGTAAAATTTCCCACTTTCTCTTTCCTCAATCTGTCCTCAGGACCAAATAGCTTGCTTTCAGGGGACCAGAGTGAGTTCACCTTTGTCTGTGGGTGGATTCTGTGAGAGGGAAAGTCGTAACCTGACATTTTCTTCCTACCCAGAGGCCTTTCTTGCTGTGTTACAGTGATGTCATCTGATGAACAGAATGCATACCTGTGTCAGCTATGCACTTTGTGAACTTCAAGCCAGACCTTTGTTTCAACTGAGCCCAAGAATAATGGGGCTGAGTCGGAGGATGGCCACATAGGACAAGCCGGTCACCTGATACGGCACAGTGAGTTGAATACAAGAGGCCTTTATCTGGGGCCCTTCATCTCCATCCTATGCAACTTTCATTACCTGGTCAAGTGCCAGAGACGGGAAGAATTCCCAAGGAAGCATCAGTAAAGATAGTTCTAAGAGTCCAAAAGCTTGGGAGCTTGACTTGATCGTCCCTTTATCAGGATCAGAGCCCAATGTTATCTTTTACCTAGGAAACCAGCCCTGGGGTGTGGACCTGGGACACTCCCAGGCTCTATAAAATTCACCTCTGTCTACATTTCAAAAAAATATTTGGGGAAGGAACTTCTTCACAATGTGTCTCAGCCTGCTTCCTGGCCCCATTTCCCCGTACAAACACAGGGCTGCCCCTGAGAATAAAACAAAAAGCATCTCAGAAAACAGAATTCTAGAGGCCCAGGAGCCAACACACAGGGGCAGGCACCTCTCCCTATATGGGAGGAACATGGACTCAGCCAGCCCTCCAACTTATCTAACCCAGGTCTCTAGGCCCAGGGTCTCCTTTACAGAATCATACAGAGAGACAGGTCATCAGAACTGGTACAGCCCTCCCCATAGTCTGAACTTCTACACATCTTCTCAGTCTGGGTTCTTGTTGTTTTCCAAGTGATCGTTCCACTTTGAAAGTACTTCACACTGAGGCTGGAATGAAGCCTTCAAAGAACATAGATAAAATTCTCCTCAGCCATCCTGGACAGCCCCTGACACAGTCCTATGTAATCTGATCCCATCTCTCCTGCAGCTTCATCTAATTCAGCCTTCTCCTCACACTCTGGCCCTAGAGCCATTTTGCCATGTCACATCCTCTCTATCACAAGATTTTCTTCATCTAGAATTATCTCCACCAGGGGGTGGAGATGTAGCTCAGTTGGCTGAGTGCTTGCCTGGGATGCATAAAGCCCTGAGTTTGATCCCTAGTGTCTCACAGAACTGAAGGCATGGGAATAAAATGCCTGTAATCTCAGTACTTGAGGGATAGAAGCAGGAAGATGAGTTCAAAGTTATCCTCAGCTACATATGAAGTTCATGGCAGCTTGGGCTATGTGAGGCTCTGCCTGAAAAACAAAACAACAAAAATCAGCAAGAGTTACTCCCACTGGGACCTCTTTCCACATCTCAGCTGTAGCTAACTTATATTTATCCAAGCTTACAGCTTCCCTGTTCCTCTTCATGGCAGACTTACCTGGCCTGTCCCTCCCTGTGGTAGGGCTGAGCTGGCTTGCCCCTGCCTAGCATTGCAGCACCTGAGTGTCCTGCATGGGCCTCCTCCTTCTTACCTCAGTTTAAATGTGTGACTGTCTTGTGGTTTCCTCACTGGAATGACATGGGCTAGGTCTTTTGTTTTCCACACCCACAGCATTTTGAGATTTATAGTTAGCACAATGCCTATCCCAGGTACGTGCCTGGCCCCAACTATGCGGTCCTGTATGTTATGTGACCATAACTGAATATGACTGAGTGCCCCGGAAAGGGTGGACACAGGATAGCTTGAGCTGAGTTTATCATTTTCATTCTTCTTTTAGCCAGTGGTTTCTTTTCTTTAAAGCCATCGATTACATTTCTTCCATGATTATCTCTTGATCAGAATAAATAAATAAGAGTCATTTTTATGAGTCTTTTTTTTTTTTTTAGCTACTTAAAAAGACTCAGCTGACATCAATATCTTCCTTTTGGATATTTTATTTTCTAGAAACTTCTCATACCAGCTTTAGCTAAGGGATTCTTTACACACATTCTCTCTCTCCCCCCACTTTCTCCATCTCTCTCTTCTCACCCTCTCTCTCTCTCTCTCTCTCTCTCTCTCTCTCTCTCTCTCTCATTCTCCCTCCCTCCCTCTCTCTCCCTCCTTCCTCCTTCCCTTCCTTCCTCTTCCTCCCTTTCCATCCCTCACTTTGCTTCTCACAAACTTCTCTTAGGCTGAGCATAGCCTTCTTTGCTTTCAGATGCAGACCTGAGCTAAGGTACATCCACATCGCAGTGACTATTGCCCAGGAATCGGGACAGCTGAAGTGATGAGCCAAGCAAGGAAGGCAGCAAACCAGCAAGAGATCCAGCATTTAGACCCCAACCGACCCGGTACAGACAGAAACCAATGTGAAACTGGCCCTGATTCAAAAGACGGCAACAAAAAGGGCACCTTCTCCTGTGATGGGCAGCATTCTTGTCCATTCTCTGCCCAATTTTCCTTCAGGAATTTAGTAACTTAGTCTCCAGCCTTCCCTGACTGTATGCCTGTACCCTCCATCTATGTCAGGTCCAAAGAAAAAGCCAATTTGCCAATTTTAAAATTCAACCTGGACTATGGGAGAGTTTCTGGCAGTTAGAGAAAGGCCAGTGTTCCTCGGGAACTTGTGTAGCCGGCGCCACCTGCCAAATGGAGGCTTTCTCTTACCTCTGGCTGAAGGGACATGTGACTATGTGTAGTGACTATCAGCTGTCAAAGCTGATGCTGGCCTCCAGGCTCCCTCGGTATCATAAGTACCTGTTAGACATTTCAAAGTCAATGCTAGCATCCTGTCTTCTCACTTTTTCCCCCCGGCCCTATACACTCTCCAACTCATGAGCATCTCTCCCCCAGCTATTTATTCTCCTTATAACCCTGCTGTTCTCTCTCTCTCTCTCTCTCTCTCTCTCTCTCTCTCTCTCTCTCTCTCTCTCCTCTATCTCCTGCTCTGTAGTCTTCCAGGTACATCCTTTCTCTGTGCCTTATGCACCTTCTGTCAGAGGTAAGGGAAATGTCTCCTTTTGGTAGATGGGAACCAGCTTCACAATAAAACCATTCCTCTAAACCATACCTTGGAATGGTTATGTCATCAAGTTAGATAATCTAGAAAATGTGTGAGGTCAGTGACTGATCTCTGTTCTTCAGGACTGTTGGGTAGTGCCTGGGGCTAGGGAGTGGACAAACCTTGATTTGCTGAAGGAAGAGGAGGCAGAGAGAATGACTTGGAATTTTTGACAGCTGCATGGGTGTGGGAGAAGACAGAAGCCATCAAACTAAACATGCCATCACCCAGACCTTCCCCCAGGGACCATCATACACTGAACCTCTGCAGAGGAGATGTGGTTCCCCGGGCATGCAGAGAGTTAGCAAAACTCCAGGTCTTTATTGTGTAATCATTAATATCTTCTCTGCCTTCTGTTGGCTGCACCCAGACAGGCCACTATAATTTCCTGCACTTCCCAGGTGCCCATCACAGATAGTGATGGCTATTTTGGACAGGATGACCTCTTGCATCTCTGTAACTGTCCTGTCAGGGGTGAAGAGATTCTCTAGAGACACTAGCATACCTCCCTTTGGCTATAAAACTACTGAAATAATGTATCATAAAAAACTGAATTTTCCCCAAGAAGCTCATGCTGGGAGAAGGAAAAGGCTGGTATCTCAGTGCCAGACAGAGAGGCTACTTGTTTCCTGAAGACTAATTTTATATAGTTCTGTCAACTTGTCAGAACATCTCCTGCAGCAGAGACTGAAGTTCAAACAATGGTGATGGGTGGGACCACACCTTGACCAGGGCTGCTTAACCATACACACTGCTGACTCTTTAAAAAACCCAATTCTGGCTTACTAGGGAGGCTATTGGGTCCCAGGCTCTGACACTAACTCAGCAACATTTGTAAGGAGAAAATATTATCTGATTCTTTCTTTTTTTATTTATTTTTAAATAAAGTCTTTTTTATCCATGTATCCCCTTGTTCCGCCTCCCTTCCCCCTCCCAAATCCTCCCAGTCAGCCTTCAGCCTCTCTCCTCTCCATTCTCCCATCCCCTCCCCAAAAGGGCAAGAAGTCCCAAGGTGGATCAGCTCAGCATCCACTTCAGGCAGGTCCTATTTCCTCATCCTAATGTCATGACTGGGTTAGGTGTTCCTCTGGAGGGAATGGGCTCCAAAGTGCCAGTCCATGCACAGAAACACAATCTGATCCCTCCCCTCAAGGCTCCACATACTGCCCCTGTCAATGGACAGTTGCCTATCCTTGGAGGGCCTAGTTCCTTTTCCAGATGGTTCCCCAGTGGCTGTTCTTGATTGAGTGAGCTCCTCTGAGCTCCAGCCAGCTATCACTGTGGGAATTTTTCTCATAATCCCTATCTCCTTGCTCATACAGACTCCCCTCCCCTGCTTCAGCTGGACCAGGAACTCAGCCCAGTGCTCAGCCATGGATCTCCGCCTCCATCTCTATTCATTGTTGGATGTAGGTAATGTGATAACACTTAGGGTGGTTATCTGATTATTTTCACACACAATTTGTTTTCAATATGAGAAGTTTAGATGCCTATTGTTTGCAACTATGTGGTCCTGTACACAGGGTAGAGTGCTCAAGGGATGGCCTGAGGAGATGCTGGAAGAGGAAGAAAGACAAGGAGCAGGGGCCTGGCTCTCACCTCGGGACTGGCTCCTGAGGCCTCTTCTTCCACCAAGACCTCTTCCTCTTATAGTCTTCCATTCCTTTACACCACCTGTCCCCTTGTGCCTCATTGTCATCCCAATTACACTAACAAAATGTCCCTGGGAGAATTCAACCCCAAAGTAAGCATTCCTCTAAATCCTGAAGGCAACAGTGTAAACGGCTCTGACTCCTAATATGCATGTGCCTATGTCTCCATCTGTGGTTTCTCTTGGGAAATCTGGCTGTCCTTCCTGCCAACAGAACCCCTGATGACCTGCCTAGGCCTGCCTGGACGTGCCTAAGACAGTGCTGTGGCAACCAAGCCGCTCTCTGTCACAATCACATTCCTTTCTGTTGGGACTGGGTGGGGACAGAGGAGGGGGCTGGGGTGCTGTGACTAGAGTCCAATCAATGTCCTAGGTCCTATTGTCTGGGCAGGGTATATGCTGGGAACAACCTAAAGACAGGGGTCACCTAGGGACAACAGGGAGCAGATGTGATGTGGGAGCTGCAGAGGGTGGAATCCAAGGCAGGTTAAGGATACAGCGATGAGCTGGGAGCTAAGAAATAAATGATGATCACTGTGGCAGATCCCAACACACAGAGGAAGACAGATGGGTAATTCAGATGCTGGGAAATAGAGTTAGTAGCCAAGAGCTGAGCTGGTACATGGGACTCTCAAGAAGGGTGGGTCCGGGGGGGGGGAGGTTCAAGAGATGGTTTAGTGACTTAGAGCACTTGTTCTTCCAAAAGTCCTGGGTTCTAGTCCCAGCACCAACATGGTGGCGCATAGCTTTCTCTAACTCCAGTCCCAGGGGATGTGACACTTTCTTTTTGCTCTGAGAGCATCAGGCAAGTGGTTCATGGACATACTTGTAGGCAAACATACACATGCATACAATTTAATTTTTTAAAGCCTATAAGTATCATGAAGATAGTTCATTGAGTATGAAGGAGGATGAGGGGAAGAGGGTGGAGGAAAGTCCAGCAGAGAGATGGTTCTTTCTGGTGTAAAGCTCAATTATTGATAGTCTCACTTATGTTAGAAGCAAATAAAGAATAATCTCATTTTTCATGAAGGAACACATGAACAAAGCAAAAACAGCTTGGCAAGGCAATTTCTTTTTACCAAAAGGACACACCATGACTCAAAGAAGGCAAGCAAGCATGCCAGGGGCAGGGTGTTCATTTGTTTGACATTCTAACGCAGATGGTGACTGTGTCCTTTTGCCATTGGCTGGGCTATGACCTCACAGTATCACAAATGTGGGAAGGAGAAGAGGCCAGGAAGTTTCCAGAATACAGTGGGGCCTTTGTGCAAACCAATGTTTTACCAGGTTGGGAAAATTAAATAGGGAAGATTTGTGAAATATTGGTCCTTGGTGGGCTAGTGACGTTTGATGAGGCAGGGAATGCCTCTCACATAGACACTGCATTGTCATGAGGGTATATGGTTTGATTTCGATGTCAGGCCTATGCTTCCTTAGAAGCCTATCTACACATTGCTAGCTTCACTCTCATGATGGAACCCATCCCAAAGTAGCAGCTCATTCACATGTTCACAAGCTTCAGTGGGCTCATTGACATGTCCCAAGATACAGAAAGCATGGTCTCTGCCTCAGGAAGCCTCCTTTCCATTAGCACTATAGCAGGGCCCCTCTCTGGAAGAAGGCTCACAGTTGTCAATCTGTGTCGGCCACAGGAAGCAAAAGCATTCCAATGGGGAAGGGAGTGAAGGAAGTGGGATGCTAAGGAGGCGTCTGAGAAGTACTACAGGGTTATCTAGATGGAACCCACCTTCAAGGCAAAGGTAGGCTTCCTAAAGAGAGCATGCTACACCCTGCAGGTGGATGGGAGGTACCAGCCAAGGGTAGCCAAGGGATTTCAGGGTTTGCCTGAGAAGATGGCAGAGGAGAAAGAGCAGATCAAGGGGCAGAGGCCTTGGGTCTCATCCAAGATTTCTGGGTGGCTGCTTCCTCCAGGACAAGCCCTTGGTTAGCAAGATAACAGGAGTGGGCTACTGAGCATCTTTCCCCCAAAAGCAAGTCAGACACAGATAACACTACCCACTTCCCTTGGAAAAACAACAGTGTGTGGCTAACAACAGCATCTACTCTAGCCCTCAGCGGGCAAGGATGGGGGATAACCAGGGTCTTTCACAAGGTCCCAGATATGTGGAGACCACAGCGCTGCTGCTCTCCCCCGAGAGCCCCTGCTGCAGGAGAGGATGAAGAGCAGCTTACCTTCAGAGGATGGATCCATCCTTTATGTGGCTCCAAAATGAACTCTCTTCTGGGAAGGCAGAAAGTGTGGGGATGCGGGAGGATGAGGCTCCTCCCCACTGCTGTGGGAAGAACTTTCAAGGTGAAGATAAGTTAGTGTGAGGAAAGTCTCTCTTGTCACCCCCCCCTCCAGCTCCCCATTCATTGCAAAGAATATTTCTAAAACCTTGGTGACAGCCATGCAGAATGGTTCTGCTTCTAGAACATAAATTGATGGCATTTCTGACTCGCCTTCCAAGGGATGTAATTGACTGGTCTAACCTGTAAAATGTCCAAATATCGATGCAACTAAAGAGGATGAAATTAGACAACTGTGCTTCACAAACAGGGAACCGAGGTACAAAGTGGGATGGGGATTTGATGGGTAAAGGTGATTATAAGACAGATGGAAAACACAGATATCTATGGTCCAGAGCAGAGGCACACAGCTGCAGCGCTATGGTCCAGAGCAGAGGCACACAGCTGCAGAGCTATGACAGGTGTCCAGAGCAGAGGCACACAGCTGCAGAGCTATGACAGGTGTCCAGAGCAGAGGCACACAGCTGCAGCGTTATGCCGGGTGTCCAGAGCAGAGGCACACAGCTGCAGCACTATGCTGGGTGTCCAGAGCAGAGGCACACAGCTGCAGCGCTATGCCAGGTGTCCAGGGCAGAGGCACACAGCTGCAGCGCTATGGTCCAGAGCAGGGGCACACAGCTGCAGTGCTATACCAGGTGTCCAGAGCAGAGGCACACAGCTGCAGCGCTATGCCAGGTGTCCAGAGCAGAGGCACACAGCTGCAGCGCTATGACAGGTGTCCAGAGCAGAGGCACACAGCTGCAGCGCTATGCCAGGTGTCCAGGGCAGAGGCACACAGCTGCAGCGCTAT
>PVIH01011538.1:0-55203 GCA_004025045.1 Sigmodon hispidus
CTAACTGTTGCCACAAAGTAAATTCCACATGAAGTTTCTTCAATGCCCATCCTTTCTCTGAAATACATTGATGCTGCCAGGAACAGAACTGTCTCACTGTCCAGAAAAGTCTAAGTTCTTAAAATATCTTAAATGCCATATTCTGCATGTCTTTGAAGTGTTTGAAGACTACCTATCTAACTGAAATATATCTTTGCATGCCTACAAAAACCTAACTAACATGACTATAAGTTTACTTATCATAGATGACTATTAATCTGCATTTCTCAATTACACATTACAATTTTAAATGAATTGCATCAGCATCATACCTTAATCAAGAGTAGAAAAATACAAACACCATAACAAAATTAACCTTAAGTTTATATCAAAGAATCAAAATCCACTTATCTTTTCTAATCATTCCTATATCATATCCTCCTCCATTTTTTTTTAAGAAATTGACTATGACCATTAACCATTTATAATGAAAACAAGCATTAATAAGTAATATTTTTTGGAATTTGGGCGAAGTTCTTTCTTTTACTACTTCCTGCTGTCAAAGGACGATGACCATCTGATGGGGTTTTGAAGCTGGATCATCTCAACTGGCTTCTTGGAAGCTGAGAATGTTCATTCAGGTAGCCTTGGTAGATGGAACCACATTTGCCTAGAACCAATCCACAGGTTTTGATCTTCTGAATTCCTACATGCTTCTTCTTCGGGGGACAGATGGCGACCTGTCAGAGCCTTTTCACAAAGAACACAATCCTGCCACACTGCCTGGCCTTAGCACCTTCTGGAATCTTGGCACAAGCTTCCATCACCCCCTAACTCTTGTATCTTCATACCATCATCGCCATGTAGACAATGCTGCCAAGTTCTGTGGCCAGCTCAAGATGTCATCTAGCCATATTGTATGGCTGTAGTGTCCCTCTGTCAGCCTTGGTGACTGACCTTGGGAAAACACTTCCCTAGACAGCTGTTTATAAAGTGGAAACCGTTCAGTTGGCATTCTTAATTGACATTCTCTGCTTTTAGTTGAATTTTCATTTCCCAAGTAAGGAACTTTGTGTACTGAGTCTTACTCCCAGGCTCCCATGGTCCCTTTCTTGTACCAGGGAAGAATATGGGTTTTCTCTTTAAAAGTTCCAAGGTCTTCAACAATATCTCTTTTCTCTGCATGGTCTTGCCTTCATATTATGCTTGCTCATTACAAAGTTGCCTAGTTTTGTATCTTCCTGCTCCTCTCAGTGCAGAGCTGACTAAATGCAGTGAGAAGCAACCATGCTGCTGTCTGGATGTTATGTTGTCTTGAAATTTTCTTGTCAAAGAATTTACTCATTACTTTTTAGTTGGGCCTCATTTAGATTTTCAGGAAATAAGCAGAAGGCAGCCAGGTTCTTTGGCAGAATGTAACATGGATGAACTCTGGCCCAGTGTCCAATAGAGTTCTTGCTTCTTTTGGAACCTCATGAACCCAATGTGTGCAATTCTATCTGTATTCTAGTTCCCCAAACCCTCAGCAGATGGCTCTGTCCACGTGTCCCGGGTTATCAAGCTGTTTCCTGTTTACCGGCCTCAATTCTATTAGTTGATTCTTCTTTTGCCTGTATCTTCAACTTCTCTAATATTTCTTTTTCTTTAGCTATGTCTACTCAACTTTTTTTCCACCTTAAGGAAGTTTTTTGTTGAAAATCCCTAAGTGAGATGTCTCCATTAAATTCCTCCCCTCAAGGCTCAGGGAACCCCACAGAAGAGGAGGCAGAAGGAGTGTAAGAGCCAGAGGGGATAGAGGCTACCAAGAGAACAAGGTCCTGTAAATTAACACGAGCGAAGCTCATATGAACTCACAGAGACTGAGGTAGCATGCACAGAGCCTGCCTGGGTCTGCACCTGGTCCTCTATGTATGTGTTATGGCTTCTAGCTTAGTGTTTTTATACGATTCCTGAGTGTGTGAATTAGTGGGTCTCTGTTTTTATACCTTCTCTTGGGCTCTTTCCCTTCTGTTTGTGTCCAACTCCGAAGTGATGGTTTTTGTTTTATCTTACTATATTTTATTTTGTTATATTCTATTATTATCATCCCTTATAAGTCTATTTTCTAATGAGAGGCAGAAAGGGAGTGGATCCAGGTGGGAAGGGAATGTGGGGCAGAATTGGAAGGAGTAGAGAAGGGAAACTATAATCAGGATATATTATGTATGGAAATAATCTATTTTCAGTAAATGGGAAAAATTTTAAAGAATTAAGAATAAATTATAATATTTTTGTAATGATGTGAATCTGTCTTTATGAATTGTGTTCTGTTTTTCTGCATAGTTGATACCTTTGGGTCTCTGCTCATATCCCTGACATCTAAGTTATGGAGAATAACAAATACAAAGAAAACAGAAGTTCTTATCTTTTTTATGCTTGCTCTTCATGGTTAGGCCTGGGATGGGGTCTGTGCCATTTTCTCTTACCCATCAGAGAAAACAACTCAAACTCGTCTACAAGCCTTGTTCCTTCTGTCTGCTTCCTCTCACCATCCCGCACTGGTGCATTCAAGCTTCACATGCCACGCACTGGCACGTTCTTGCAAAGATCACCTGTGTTCTCTAACTTCAAAAGTCATCCAACTGACTCTTCAACGTCCATCTGATTTGACCTCATTCTTACACTTGAAAATACTACTAATCTCTTTCTTGACAGGTTCTTTTCTCTTTAATTCTAAGGCATAGGTTCTAATACTCTGACCAATCCTTAGAATTCTTTCATTGTCACTGTTTGCCTATCCTGTAAATATTTATAGTTCACATAGTTTATTTTATCTATTACTTTTCCTCTCATTTATATGCTGTCTGAGTAACTCCATTATCTCCTAGATTATAGAGATGAAAATACAGTAAATTTCATGATCTACTTTCTTCTCTGGAGCTTTAAGTAATATAGCCATCACTTACTGGATGTAACTACTAACATCTCAGATAATATTCTAAATTAAACATTAATTTATTTCACCAAAAACTGGTAGATACCTGTTGGAAGTGATGGTGCATGCTGAAAATCTTGGCACTCAGGAAGGTGAGGCAGGAAGGTAGCATGTTCCAGATCAGGGTTACTCCTTGAACAGAGTAAGTTTGATCCCAATCTTGTTTATATAGTGAGAAATTGTCGAGAGAGAGAGAGAGAGAGAGAGAGAGAGAGAGAGAGAGAGAGAGAGAGAGAGAGAGGAAAGTAGAAAACTGGGAAATACCAATTTGCAGTCAGCAATTAGAAATACTGTTGAAGGAAATTCTCCATAGCATTTCTATCATACATCACATTATCTTTTAAAAGATGTGGAAATCCAGGCATAGTGACACACACCTTTAATCCCAGCACAAGGCAGAGACAAAGGATCTCTGTGAGTTTAAGGCAGCCTGATCTTCATAGTGAACTCTAGGACTGCCAGAACTACATAGAGAGACACTGTGTCAAAAAAAAAAAAAAAACAGATATAGAAAGATGGCAATATAATATAGTTTTCAGATATAGATGACAAAGTGAGCTGTGTGTGTGTGTTCCTCTGAAATTAAGAGATGCAGCTCTTGAGGACTGATTGCTCATGGAAGTGGAACTTTCGTGACTAGGATCCATGTCTTACAATAGATGCTCCCTTCCTACCATTCACACAAAACAGGGCATAAGGAACGTGCCTGAATACAGTAACATGGAAGAATACCCTACCTGAACCCAAACATGCTAACACGCTGTTAGACTATTGGTGCCACACAAGACTACAGTGTTAAAACTGTTTGCCTGGCTAAGATGTGACAGGGCTTCCCTGTGGGTGCAAGGCCAGATAGGTTTTTGTTTTGTTTTTTGTTTTGGGGTGGCTTTTTTGTGTATGTGTGTGTCTAAATTATAAATACAATTTCATCCTTCTATTTTGTGTTAGCCCTTTGAAAAGACTGACAAGTTGATTGTTTGTTTGCTTGTTTGTTTGTTTGTTTTATCCGGGGTATCAGTTCTGATAGTTCCTGGGATTTGCCTCACATCAACCACAGGACTAGAAAAATGAAGAGAACTGGTACCAGCATAAAACTCATACTGCTCTCTATGCCAAGAATCCAGCTATCTAGATCTAACTATGGCTCACTGTTTCCTTACTCATTGAGTTTGTAGAAGTGTGGCCATCCCTCCTAGCAACTGCAGAAGTAACTGCTGCTTATAGACTGCTGGACCACTTGACATCTTTGTGCTGACACAGAGACAGTGAGAGGAACATGGCCAAGATGCTATGTAACAATTTGGCATCAATTTGGTAGACAATGGAAGTTGTTAGGTAGATTAAAAGCCAGAGGACTGCAATGGCAGGTGGCCATGGTGTCTTCAGCTGCTTCAGTTACTGGGGGAGGCATAGATCGCCCTTTCAAAATGCAGAAATCCATCTGTAATGTGGAAGCCACAAAGGTGTGACTCACACCTGCTTGCTTCTTGTGGTCCACAGTGGAGACTCTTATTGGCAAACAAGGTTTGTTACTGGAGCTAAAGAAATGGTCTGCAATTAAGAGAATTTGCTGTTCTTCCAGAGGTAACAAGTTCTGCTCCAGATCGCAGTTGGGTGGGTCACAATCACCTGTAACTCTAGCACCAAGAGATCTGGCACCCTCTCCTGTGTGTGTGTGTGTGTGTGTGTGTGTGTTTAGTGGGTAAATACACACACACACGCAGAATAAGTTAAATATTAAATGTTTATGGCTGCTACAATCTAAGGCTGGTGTCGCTAGCCACTGTTAGAATCTAATAGCCAACATGGGAACTGAGTATGAATCTTTGGGAAGGAATTAAATCTTGAGGGGACAACTTCATGGGTGGGATTAGTACTTTTACAAGAGGCTCGGGCAAACTCTCTCATGTCCCCCCAGGGGAAGCTGGGACATGAAGATAAGCACACCTCTACAAGAAACTGTACCTTGCTGGCACCTTTGCTGGTCAGTCTCCAGAACATTTGACTATGAACTGCTTGTCTAAGGACTTCATTAGAGCTGACTAGAGAAAGACCTTGATTGCACCAACAATGCAGAAGGTCTGAGTTTGAACACCAATGAATCCCAAGGGAATTCTTGACAAAGTAGAAGAGGATTCATCACAAAATACCTGTGAACATAAACATCTTCAAAGGCGTCTATAGTTAGTTAAAATATATGACTCAGCAAGTTGAGTGTATATATTTTGCATAATAAAAGAGAAAAGGCTCTGAATTTGAGAGTGGGGGAGTGACAGGAAAGGAGCTGGGAGACGGGAGGATCTGAAGGAGGAAAAGCAAGGGAGGTCATTATAGTTTAACTTAAAATGTATATAAAAATATGCTGTGACATTTTTGCATCCCTTAATTTCAGATCAAGTTCAAAGGTCAATGATAATGGACCAGAGGCCAGACCTAAGTCTGTGGAGTCACCTCCAGCAGTAGTCTTAACTTTCAGTTCTTATCAGCAGATAGTTATCATTGAAACCAGGAAAGAAGTTGAACTCTGTGAACCCTGTGTTTCTGTAAAACCTGAACTGAAATAAAGATCTGGAACATTTTAGGAATAGTTGATAAAATTTTTATAGCAAAGAGTGCTATAAAGATTATCAGGTTTCATCTACTGCATATTTTTTTTTAAAGTTCTTCTTGCTAAATGAAAAAAAAAACTGTCAAAATAAATATATCCATACTGAACCACCTCTCCTAGTCATTTAGAATCCATCTAGAGACAATTATGTGAATGTATGTGTGTCGTGTGTGGTTCAGGGTTTAACTTCACTGCTGCTTGACAGTTCTTGAACCATCTATAAAAACCTAAGGGGCTTTAAGACTTAGAAAACCAGTGTAATTCAAAAAACCAGAGGGTGGAGGCTAAAGAATTATAAGTTGTTCAAAAAACTATCTTGGATCAATGTGAGAGGAAAATTTGAGAACATTTCCTTTAAAAGAAATAAATAAAAGGAAACAGAGCATGGCAACTTCAGATCTCAATGTGTGCTTGACTCTTTGTGTGGGATTTTTCATTCCAACTTGTACCTCCCAGGACAAGCAAAATAGCAATCTGTAAATCATGTTCATCTTCTGAGAATAATACTTAATAAACAGCCTTCCTTAAGGAGATATGTAGGCCAAGGCAAAACACACTGTGTATCTCACATTCTTCAAATCCAGAATGTTTATACAGATACTATCTAACGAAAACAAACACTAACTGACCACCTTGCTAAAGGAAAGAGGATGTGGGTGAAGAGCGTGTGGCTTAAGGACTAGAAAGAGTTCCAGAGATGTTTATAACCACTGCTCACCGCACACATTTTTAATTACAGCTCTTTTTCTTCTGGTAACATTGACTAGCCAGCACCATTTCTTTTGACTCACTCAAGGAGTAAGTTGGACTACCAGTTTTTCACAGTTGAAATATTAGCCAAGAAAATGGTCATGTCCCTACTTTAGCAACTTCCTGATTTTCATGGCTAATATGACATCTAAGAGACTCTTCATTATATTTCTTTTCCAGATCAATCTATATCTTTAGGTGTCCAGATAGACTGAGATCCAATAGATTCCTCCAGGCATAGTCTTAGGAAAATGCCCGTCTCTAGAACATCAAGTCATTCGTAAATTATTTTACCACTTTCTTGTCTTTTTATAAGCATTCTCCAAGGAATTTCAGAGTCAAAGAAGATGGGAGGAGATGTTACTACTGCTGTGCTATGCCCTGAAGAAAAGACTAACAACAGATTGGAAGCTTTATTGGAGGCTTTATTGGAGCCCTATGTGTTCACAGCAGGCATGCTAAGGTTCTCTGGAAACCCACCAGAAGTTGTGAGGTGCAAGAGAAAACAGTGAAATGACTGGCTATTCTCTGAACAGGAAGAAGGTATTTTTCTGGGACCACCACTACACCTGCTATACTTTACTGGAATTCAACTGGCTCATCTCTCAGTTTCCTACACCTCCTGGCTAGCAAAACCATGGCAAGCTGGTTGTGCAAGGTATGGGGGAATATGTTGATTCCTGCATAAGTAATTCTTGCAAATCTCTTACATTTTCTGTATAAAACTGAATTGTATCTAGTTGTGTTGGAACTACCTAAACACTTGTCTCTCTCCTTCCCACCTCTCCCTCCCTCCCTTCCTCCCTCCCTCTCTTTCTCTCTCTCTCTTTCTCTCCCTCTCTCTCTCTCTTAGAAGATATTTGGCAAGGCATTTTGTTTTTCACATTTGTGAAATGCAGCCTAACAGTGTTCTTACTGTAAGGCTGCCTGAAAGTGATCACTTTCCTGTACTTTTCTAGGACAAATTTATTTTCCCTATATGCTTTTGTTGGCTAGCAGCTCTGGCATGACCTGACTGACAATAAGCCAGAAGATCTGAGTTTGGGAAAAATGCATGGCTCTCAAGCCTTGGCACGGGAGCCGGTGAAAGCAGACCAACACCATGCATTCAAGTGGAAACCTGTGTGTCGGATCTGCTCAGCTCACTGACATCAGAGAAAGAAGCCAGCAAAAGAGTCAGGGGTGGGGGGTGTGAGGCATCCAAGGTCTCAGTGTTAAGACAATGAAAATTATTGCCCCAAATATTTCTTCGTATAGTTAGCTGATAGACAGGGGAGGTGGTATAGGCTTTGCTGTCCCCACAATCGCTGTTCCATACACAATCCCAACAAGGCCCCTTTGGTACCTTTCCTTTGCACTATGAAGAAGTAGAGCTGTGTGTGGTCGGTCACAGAAATGCAATTTGGGTATCAGCATTTGGAATTGATCTTTTAATCTAATACTGCCAAGTTCACTCACAAGCAATGTAGAAAAGACTTTAAAATCTTACATCCTGGGTCAGGGCTTCTTAGACCTTTCCACTCCACCTTTTTCTCCCATAAAGGGTTTAAGTAATGTGGGTACTTTAGGTATAAAATAGGTATACAAAGCCAACACTGAATGAGAGAAGACTTACAGAAATTTCTTTTAAAAATAAAAAACAAAGATATGGAGCAAAAAGACATCCTGGACATGACGTGATCATTACATCTGAATGAACTCACTGAAGCCTTTGTTATCTGCATAAGACCTACACAAGATGGGCCCATCAGTAGTTCATCATGGATGGGAAAGTATCCATGAGACCTGTGTCCCTTCATGCGGGGTTACTGGCAGTTAATAATTGCTGGGAGAGGGCTGTTGTCTTCAGTGGTGTAGCTCTGATGAGCTGCTCATGTTCCAGTAAACCACCTCCCAACAATGCTTGTAAAGGAACTCTAACTAAACTCAGCAGGTCATGCTACAGGGAAGACAAGGAAGTAGAGGCCCTTGGCGGAAACGATAGAAGTTTCAGCAGGAGAGGAGGAGGGAGGAGAAAGTGTGAAAACAACGGAAGTTCATCATTTGTTTGAAACTGCCATGCAATTAAAAATCCTTAGCTTGGTATACGTATGATATATTTTATATTTAATAAAACCAGTCTGCAATATCAGAGAGAGAAAACAGACCACAGTCAATTCTCACCCAGCCAACTTCTCAGGGTAAAAGTTATCTTCAAGAGTCCTCTGCCTGGTTTGTCGCTTCTACAGAATCTCTCATTGTCTATTTACGCCTGCCTTAAATATCTCCTTCGCCCAGTTCCTTCACTTCCAGGTTCAACTCTGCATCATATTCTAGAGCTACTACTGTTTGGTAGTTAGGTCTTGAACTCACAGAAACACAGAAAGATCTGTCTCTGGAGATACAGGATTAAAGGCACAGGTCACCATTGGTTTTTTTCCCCCATGCTGGGATTAAAGGTGTGAGTTACCACTTTTTGACCTTACTGGCTTAAGTGTAGGTGAATCTGTTCTCTGATATTCTAGACTGGTTTTTATTGAATATAAAATATATCACCACATATATTAATGAGATAGATATGCTTAATTATTTTTACACAAATAATTGTTAACTGGATATTTGGTGGCTATAGAACATCTTAAACATTGTTCAAAGTTAATTAATATTTTGATTTTAGCATCATCAAGGCTGGAAAAGGTGATTTGTTTAAATACATAGTACAAAATGCCAAAACTATATTTAAGAACATTTAAAATGTTTTGGAAATTCTGTCCTAATACCAAACTGAGATTCATTAAATGATGTGTTATGATACTCAAATCAGCCATTTAAACAGCAGTATTTTAAATCAAACATACTAACTCAATACAGCTGAAAAATATACAATTTGATACACAGGAATGACAGTAGAAAAATGTTTTAAAAATTGACTTTTCCTGTGATTAAATCATCATGTGTCTATAAGAACAGAAAACTATTGCATGTACAATAAAAACACTGCAATTCATAACATGGAGTAGTATTTAGAGCAGTGTTCTCCATCCTCTTAGAGGGAGAGAATGTAGCAAAATATGGAAGAATAAGAGCAGTTGTTCTGAAGCCAAAGGAAATGAAATGCCAAATATGAAAAGGAGAAATGAGAACATAAAACCGATTGGGATAAAGGAAGCAGCAGTTCTTGCTGTTGGAAGAGAATGTCAATCTCCTTGGGGGACGATGGTTGAGCGCTGGCTGCCTCATTTTTACAGGAGATGACTATTTTAAAATATTGGCATAAAATAGCACAGTGTTGCATTTGAAAGCATGGGAAATCTGGAATTTGAAAATGAGTCAACACTAGCTGGGCGGTAGGCTCATCGCATTGGACTCCAGTCCTTTTGCTATGGCCCATTAGTACAAACTACCTATGGCTCTGCTAAAATGCTGGTGCGATGTGTAGATATTTCCATTGCCAGTATAAAATTTTGGAGGAAGAAATAAGTGGTCATGAGTTTTTATTGGCTCACTATTTCTTTAGTTTGTGAACATCATAGTAAATGTGAAGTATATTCACATAAGTCATGAGTAGTCTTCCGGAATGTTTAAAGTAGCTTCTGCTGACCCTCATTTGGAAAGGAAATCGCACAGACACCATGCAAGTAAATACCACAGCTACATATTCCTGTTGTTAGAGACATGATGAGCTGTGCCAGGTCCAGGAAGTCATTCATTACAATGCTGAATCCTCCTTGAGCTAGTTTGGTCAAGGAGAGAAATGTTCCCCTGAGATGATCCATCTGAGTTTTGCACTCATGCTGTCCTATAGTCACCTGCACTCAAGCCCACACTCCCCTCCCCCCCGAACAACTCCTACTGCACTATAGGGTCCTGAAGTGTGGTCCTTTACCTACATTTGACACATTCCAGTGTGTCCTCTCCTTACTTGTCCTCCACCATGAACCCAAATGAATCTCCCTGACACCTGGAGCCAAAGTCTCTCTTTTTAAATTCTGCTCTCAATGTCAGACACACAGTGGTGATTCATCACTCTTTTTGAGTGAGTAGATCAATGGGTTGCAAGTGTAGAAAGAATGGGATGAAGGGGTGGAGTGTGGGAGAAAGGATTGACAATGCTCATTCATGGGCAACCACAAATATTCTATTTCATCAAAGAAATATTACTTCTCACCTTCCATGAATTATCAAAAGAGCATTATGAAAAGAGACAGGGCATTCTCACGAAACACCACAGGGCCTTTCCTCGTCAATCTAGTCATCTAGTCATCCCTGTAAGCCACCATGGTATCTGGATACAGAAGAACTCTAGGTTCTTTTGCCTCTACAAAGAGATATGAGGAAGCACCTGGATAATCTCTCCTGATATTACTGGAGAGTTTTTTTAATTGTCTCCAAAAACAATATTTAAGGCATTTAGAAAACACATTTGAGGCCACATAAAATTCAATAAGCTAAATGATGGACTTAGATGTATTGAAAAGGCAATTATCAATTATAAACTATTGAGTTACACATCCCAAGCCTTGTCACACACATTTCTTACATCTTCTATTGTTCAAAATTAAAAGTATTGAAAATAAACAGCTCACTCTGTGTGTGTAGTGTGGTTGCTTGGGTTCTGTTAAGACAGTAAGTACAAAATGATTTTGGTAAAACTAATTTCCTACATGATTAAACAAAGCATAAGCTGTGGTTTGAGTATGGTTCATCCTCCATGAGATTCACAAAGAAATTTAATCACCATTATAAGATATAAAAGGTAGAACTATCTTCATATATTAACTAATTCATTTATCCAATTAGTGAGCCAAGGGTAGGCTGGTCATCATCACCAGAGTTGGTCCATCCTAAAAGTCAGTTTGGCTATGACTCTCACACATCAATCATCTCTCCTCATGTGATGTCTTACACCACCTGGACTGCCATCAAGAAAGCCACCTTCAGAGATGACCCTTCCAAACTTCAGCAGAACTACAACCAAACACAAAGTCCTTTCTTTGCAACTTATCTATGATCTGTGCCACTGTTGTTAGCAGCCAAAAATGGATCAAGATAGAAACCATAATAAACAATTATGGTGCAGAGTAAAATAACACTTGTGCAATAGACATAAAATAAAAAAGAAAACATCTGGAATCTGAGGAATGAGACTTAACTGTGAGGAACATGATTTAGTAACTTAATGTCCTAAACCAGTGGGTCTTAATCAGGGATGATTTTGTCCATAGGGCACATTTGGCAATATCTGAGACATTTTTAATTGTCACAGTTGACAGCTAATGGCCAGAAGGCAGGGCTGCTGCTGAACAGTCTATATACCACAGAGAGCCCATCATTACAAAGAATTATCTGGTTCAAATTTTTAGTACTGCCAAGGCTCGGAGAAACAAACAAATTCAAAAATTATGTGATATAGGAATATGTTAAAAGACATAATTTTTTTAAAAAAGCATTTGAAATTTCCCCTCAACAACACATGGACTAAAGTTTTTTAGAATATTATATTCTATTTAGAGCAATAGCCTTTACAGCATGTTTGAATATGTCTTTATGATCTGCTGGTCTCAAGATTCTACTTATGCAAGAAGCATTTTGCTGTTCACCTGTCTCTACCTATGAACATCTGGACACCAGTCATGGCCTGTTCTAAAGCTGAATTCCATATCTTGGGATAGTGTCAAGAAAGTTTTAGATTCCTGGATTTTTTTTAAATGTTTCAGAGATGCACTGTCTGATAAACAGTTAAGTGAAAAGCTGAGTAACATTAAGTGGAATGTCTTGAGTAATTTAGTCAGTTTCCAATTATGCACCAAAAGAAAATCTCTGGAAGTTAAAATACATAGATGAATATCAAATACACTTAAAAACACAGATGCAAAAAGCTCTCAGTGAATGAGCCAAGACTCTTACATTACAACATCAAAACCGTCCCAAAGTGGTAAGACATGCAGAGTGAAGGATTCCAAAGCAAACAAACAAGGTTTCAGTCACTTTAGAGTAGACAAGCGGTCAGAAAGTGAATATGGTTCTGTGTGGTGTTGGGAGTGACTGTGCTAAAGTGAGAACGACAAGCTGCTGTGCTGAGGAGAGTTTGTTTCCTGAGGCTGCACAAAATGACATGACTCGCTGGGACCATTTTGTGTGGTCCTGTTCATATTTCCACTGAAGAGGCAAGGTTCTGACCCACATGTGATTTACTGCCAGATATGACAAGCTGTGACTTTCAGTATATAGATATTGTTTATTATTTAAATTTTGAAACAAGCATTACATTCAGAATAAAAACCACATACTGGTAAAGTATTTTTTAAGTACACCTTGTATACACACATAGCTTCAGTCTAAATATTCTCTAAAAGCTCTTTGATTAAGATTTAATTAAAAATATTTTAACTAGTTAACCAATCCTATTTTAAAAATGCATTAAATTCCACTTCAGTAGTATGTAGGCTGATAGCTAAAAAGATACAAAGTGTATTATTATCATGTAATAGGACCTAGAGATGGATAATCTAAAAAAGAAAAGGTTTTAGTCTTTCAGCCAATTTATTTCAGTCTCTTCAATCAACAAAATCTTTTCCCAGAAATATCAATATAAAATTAAGAATCTTCTCAGAATTTCCTTCCCTGGGCACTAGAGAGAAGCAAGATCCAAATGTTTCAGCCACTGGGTCACTGGCAATTCTCTGTTCTGGAAAGTTCTTTTTGTCATTGTCTCATCAAACATGGCAGTCACCATTCCTATCTACATTTCCGTCTCCTCCTGTGCTACTCCTTCCCCATGAGACAAATGTCAGAGTCCACCATTTTGCTCTTTCTGATTTTAAACTTCTTTCTTCCCACCTTTTCCCCCATGCTACATTCTTATCAGACAGATCTTTTTACTCTTGAATTCTTTCTTCCAAAGATGAGCATTTGACAGTCTACTGGAGTCTACCACTTGCAAACTGGAGAACTAGAAAAGCCAGTGTTATCATTTAATCCAAGTCCAAAAGCTTGAAAAGCAGCATGCAGGCTTATGGTATAAGTACCAATGGAACTCAAAGGCACAAAGCCAGGAGTGCCACTGTCTAGGAGGAAGAGGAGGAGACATCCCATCATCCCACCTCAGATTTACCCTTTCCTTTCCTTTATATCTCTGTAACCCCTCAGTGAAGAAGATGACAGCCATCTCTACTTAGTAAAGCGAGGGAAAGTCCCTTCCTAGTCCTACTAATGCAAATATTAATTTGCTCTGGAAAGACTTTAGGAGTCACACCTACAAATAAACTTGGTTGTAGCTTGAATTTGAGGTGTTCCTCCACAGGTTCATGTATAGAATATTTGGTCCCGAGCTACTCGTACCATTTTGAGAGTTGGCTAAGATTTTGGACAGATGGAGTCTAGCTGGAGAGTATGGGTCGCCGGGATATGACTTGGAAGGTAGTATGAAGCTTCCAGATTCCCCTTTACCCTGTGCCTCCTGTTTACAGGGTGAAGAAGCTCCCTCACTACAAACACTTTTATGCCTTGGTTTCTCTCCTGCCCAAGTGCACAATACCAAGCAAGCATGGTCTCTCCTGCCTGAGAAGACTCCATCCAGATCACATGTGGCTCTGGCAGGCCTTCTCTCCTATTCCCTCTGCTTTACTTAAAAAAAAAAAAAAAAAAAAAAGGCTCTAATTAATATGCCTAATCAAAATACACCACTGCACCCTAGCCTGTTCTAACCCAGACCTCCCTTTTTCTCCTCTTAAAATTACACCTGCAAGGTCATTTGCTGCTGTTTTCTGCCTGAGTCAGAAAGCAGACACTTTAACTTTTCTTCCCTGCTTAATAAGAAAGGATATCTTTGTGAAAACAGGTGTTTGGGTTTGGTTTGTGCCTAATCCAGGCTCCAGAAGGAAGCCCCGCTGGGCAGTGGGAAGGGTTAATTGGTGCCATGAGTGGGACAGGCCGGTAACCCTCTAACCCTCAGATGTCCCAGTCCTTCTGGTGCCTGATTTCCTCATCCAACAGTGGTGTCTGTTATAGGGTGACAACTGACAGAGTGCTCAGTGTTCCTGCTCTTATGTATGGGATTAGGAAGACTTCACCTCACCCCTATCTACACTGGTCAAAGTGGACTCCCATGGACTGGCTGCTAGAGAGGCATATTCCATCCAGTCTAGCTTAGTAAGGGCTTCCCCATTTCACTATTGATGGTCACACTGCTAGAAGCCAGTGCCCTTTCCTCCTCCAGAAAAGCTTGTCCACAGGTCACAGATTCATCCTCAGATCCACTGCAATACCTTTTTGGTGATCCACTTCCTCCCAAAGACCTCTCCTTGGCCTCTCTTGATACAAAGAGATGCCTGGTCCCTCTGGCCCATCTCCCACCAAGGATCATTTCAACTGACTCTAGAATGTCTCCTCCAGAATCTCAAATGGCTAAAACTTTCAAACAGCAAATCTCCTAAATTTGCTCACTATAGTAGCCAGGATTGGTCTCTATATCCACTAAATAATCAATCTAAATGGCTGCCTACAAGCTCTCTGAAATCCTAACATTATTCAGGATCCATACAACTTTCATGAGTGCACAGGAACATAAAAAGAGATCCTTTGTGTCTGTCTTCTCTCCTGTCTGCTCCAAGCACTCCCTGTGACTCCAACACTGTCTGAGCTTTTCTACCGGCTTTTGTTAAGTCTTTGCGTTGTTTTGTGCCCTATTTCACCCTCTGCAAGCTGCAGGAATACTGATTGCCAGGCACTCTGTGCCTGCCAGGTGCTCTGCTGCCCGTCCATCTAGGCCTGGCTCCCTACTGTACAGACTACAGTGCTACAGAGCCCATCCAAACTACAACTTCAGTGTGGGCACTGATGCCACTGGCCACCTCCCTCAGGCACAAGCTGCTTCATCCACTGCTGTAGTACCCCCTGCCTACAGGTGATGAAGTACCTCACCCTTTCTTTCAGCCCATCTGAGCTCCAGTCATGCTCCAGCAGCCCCCCTTTCTTCTCCCAGTAACCTCTTCTTTTCCCTGCCCATCAGGATAGACCACACTTACTCCTATGTCAGCCTGCCCACTCTACATGGTCTACTCTGGCCAGGTGAAAAGACATCGGTGTTGCTGTGCAGTGCACATCAGCTTCTCCAGCATTCCTTAACAAGCACTCCTTTCCCTTCTGGAAGTTCTGCCCGTCCTAGGCTCTCATGGGCTACAAAACTGGCCCCCCCACCTCCTCTGCCAATAGATCCAGTTGCTTAGCCCCTCCCCCACTTCACTGATGACTCTCCCAAAAGCTCCTTCCTTTCAGCCAGATGCACTGCTTCCTTCCTAAGCCAAATTCTCAACTCTTGATACCCATGTAAGCTATAATACAATTTACAGCCTTGAGATAATACCTTCCTCTACAAAGGCTCTGACAACTCTTCCAATTTATTAACCCTCTTTGTCCTGACATTGCCTTCAACTTGAACCTAATCACACAAAAGCCCTAACCCTAACCCTAACCCTATAGATACTGTAAAAATAAAAGTTTACTATATTTGTGGTTTATGGTTTATTTCCATGCTAAAAGATCTCCTATTAAATCTTCCACTTAAACTTTAAGGCTCAAATTTAACAGGGATAAAACTACAAGTCCTAATCTTATAAACCTTATAGTAACTTATTATAAACTGTTAAAAATAATTAATACATATAAGAAAATTATCAGTCACATCATAAATAATCATATTTGTTAATATGTTTATAAGTATACTTATCATAATTAATCAAAAAAATAAACTTTATTTAGCCTCATATATAAATCAGATATACTTAATAATAGCCTTCAAACTCTAGAGATCTACTAAATATGGTATTTTGAATGTTCAATAAAAACTTCTCACAATAAACAGAGACTCCCTCCTAACAAAGAAAACAAGAGTAATAATGCACCAACTCCTCCATCTGGACTATGGTAATGCTAAGCACTGGGCTAAACTGCCCCATGCCTTACCTGCTACCAGGAACCTGACAAATGGTGGCTACATTTGGATTGACTGCTATACTCTGCCAACTAAAGACCTTCTGCAATGAACCATGCAAGCCTCAAATAACTGTCTAAGTGTCTGTCATTTTAACTGATACAACAACCATTTAAATTATACTTTCTACTAAAATTTAATCCTTCACAGATATCTGATGATATTGATGACCAACTGTAGCTTTAACAACAGCAAACACCCTGCTTCTCGGTCAGTCCATTTCATATGTACAATTTTCCTTGATGACAGGTTCACACTAAGAAAGATGTGAGTTTCCAAAGGATATGAGAAATAGAAAGTAAGTTATATGGGTCAAGGAAAATAAATGATACAAGGTAGGCAGGTCTAAGATAGGTCTAAAGTTGTGGCAGTATGTGTTAAGATCTGAAGATATGAAAGTTTAGGTAAGTCATGAAAATTTGAGAAAGTCATTTGTGGGTTTGGGAGATCAATTTAAGGCATATAAAAAGTTGTTTCATATTTCTTTCCTTCTTTCTATGCCATTGTTGAGGTCACACTCTCCCTCACTCATAGATACACACCCAGTCTTCCAAACGTCTTCAAACCCCTACCTTAACTTGTTTCTTTTAAGGCTTTTTGTTTTTCTCTCCATTCCATCATGTCCTATTCTCTCACTAAAAAAGGATGTTCTCTCCAGAGTTAGCATAAATATGCCTTTTTCTCCAAACCCAATACTTCCTACCCTAACCAGCCTTTGCCTAGACTTCAAACCCATCATTTCATTGCCTTACTTCTTCACCCTACAAAACTCTCATATTAACAGTCAAAAACTTTCATGGAAGCTTCCACCTAGTCCAAGACCTTCAATCCACTAAACACCATTAAGTCTCTAACCCTTGGACTATCCTCTCCCTTACCCTGATAACATCAATTACTTTTCAGTCCCAAATCATAAAGATACTTTCTTCTCAGCATTCCTGAATGTCCATTTCTATGACCTTTTTGTTTTCACATAGATGAATCCTAATAATCAATCTCGACAACTTACCTGGACTATCCCCAGAGATTCAGAGATAATTCCCACTCTTACTCTCTGGTTCTTGTTCCCTGTGATTATCTATTTCCCACAAATATCATCTTGCTTCTTACACTCTTACTTTTTCTTTGCCCAAATGACTTCCAAACATCTATCCTATTACACAAATTCTATTTGGTATTATAACAAAACACAGAGCCAGATATTGGAGAAAAGCTGAAATGTCAGAGAGATAGAAAAACAAACCACAGCCACTTCTCACCCAGCCGACTCCTCAAGCCTGTCTCCAGAAATCCTCCTACTGCAAGCTTCTTTGTCTTCAGCCAACAAAGGAAGTGTCAAGGGAAGCTGAAATCCAACCTTCCCTCCCTCTGCCTAGTAATCTTACTTTCTGGTTTAACCTTCCTAGATCTAGGATTAAAGGTGGGTGCCACCACCACCTGATTTTGTTTGGCCTTGAACTGAGAGAGATCCAGAGGATCTCTGCCTCCTGAGTGATGGAATTAAATGTGTGGGTCACCACTTCCTGAACTTCTTGGCTTGTCTCTGTGGGCATCTCTATCCTCTGATAGTCCAGACTATTTCTATTAAATATGCAATATATCACCACACTCTCCTAAATTCATTAACTGTCCAGATGTCTCAGACATCAAACACTCAACAAATCTCATACTCCCAATTAAAAGACATAGCTAAACCCAAGCTATTGCCTCTGACAAGCACACATGCACTCATAGCCAAACCTGAAGCATTTATCTATATTATTCTATTATTAATAAAAATTCAGGAGTCAAATATTGGGGTAAAAACCTGATAAATACAAAGAACAGTGGAGGACGATCAGCTAACCCTACCTCTCCACATTTCCAAGATCAAAAAAGGCTGCAAACCTCTCTAAGCTCCCCATCAGGGTCCTCCAAAATCTCTATGGTTAATTCTAGCCAGCCAACCACTAACTCTGTCCTCTGATTCAAGGTAAACTTTATTAGCCATCTTGGAATGTCAATATGAACATTATCCTGCAATGTTTCCCCTTTTTTGTTTAAATAAAAAGGAAAAGTTTTACCTAACACAGTAAAGTAAAAATATCAATTAAGAATCACATTTACAATGTTCAGTCCATTTGTATTTGGCAAATTTGGGAAAGATACCTTATCATCTATTCTATTTTGGTGAGTACAAAGTTTTGTACCCAATTCACTTTCTATAATATTACCAACCTAGAAAAATTATTTTGTATCTTAAAACATTTTCTTAGATAAACAACTTAAGCTTTTATATCTCTCAACCTTATACACTTTACATCTCTTTTGTGAGTTTTTTTTAATTTGGTAATAAGAAAAACTGTAAGTATCTAGTTTTCAATCACACCAGAGACCTGAAAAAGATTAAATATTACCTAAGTAAACAGAAAGTACAGAGCAAACAACTTCCAAAATTATGGAAACAACAGAGACAGATGGCTGCCTGACAGTTTCCTCTGCAGAATTGGGTCATCCATCTTGGAACTACAGGCCTAGAATGTCTGACAGACTTTTCTGTGAATCAAAAATTTTGAAGAACTGTCCTATCTTATTTTGAAATAGTTTGGCAGTCAGCTTTTTTTGTGTTCTGCTCAGCCAATTTGGACAGCATCCTGTCAAAAATTGAGGCAAAGGAAGTTTCTTTCACAGTGACTAACTTTGTCACATTGAAAGCAAACTCCATATAGAGGTTCTTCAATGTCCATTATCTTCTCTGAAGTAAATCAGTGCTGTCAGGAGTGTTGTAAATGGCTTTGGCCCAGACTTTCCGGGCCTGGACCAAAGGTTTAGTCTCACTCTCGGCCCCACTATGCCTCAAATAATCACACAGGCTTATATTATTTTTACGCTGATTTACCTAAGGCCCAGGCATATAATTTGCTAGTGTTTGCTCTCAATCTAACCCATTTTGTTCAGCCACACAGCTAGGTACCCTTTTCTCATAGCAGCATTGTGGCATCTTTCCTATGTCTGCTGCCGTCTCCTCCTCATGTCTGTGACAGCTCTCTCTGGCAGCTCTCTGGCATCTGTGTTGCCTCTCTGACTGCTCTGTGTCTTCTGTCTCTGTTTTTTCTGTACTCAGAGTTTTCTTAGCCTGGTAGCCCCACCCACACTTCCTGTTTGCCTTTGGCCAATCAGCTTTTTATTAAACCCATAAGCAGGACAAATATTCACAACATTACCAGCATAATCCTACTATACAGGAGCAGACATATCTCACTGGCATGAAAAATCTTAGGTTATTAAAACATTAAATGCCATATTCTGTAGATCTATGAAGTGTTTCAAGAACATCTCTCTATCTAAGATATATCTGTGTAACTTTCAAAACATACCTAACATGCCTACAAGTTTGATTTTTTTTTTTTTAGATAACTAACTATCAACCTGCATTTTTTAAGTACCCTAAACAGTTTATGATAATAGATTTTAGGTACAATACCTTAAATAATAGTAGAAACATATATACATATATTAAAACAAAAGCCTTAAATTTGTATCAATATACAAAAATCCACACCAGTGTAAAATATTTGAGATTAATAGTTGCTTTTTAGCTTAAAAGCAGATTCAACAGTCTACCCTTTTATCCTATCATCCCTATACCCCACTTTATCTTTTCAGAAAGAGATCTGTTAATATAACCTCCTCTGGTTAGTTTCCTCCCTAACCCATGACCAATAACAAATTTTAAACAACTCCACCAAATGACAGCACACATCCTTAATTCACCAAATGACCAAAAAGAAAACACCCACTCCACCTCTTGGAAACATGGGCATCATGTTCTTAAAATTATTTTTTGTTGCCTGTGGGCATTGGCAGTTTTAAAAGATCTTGAGAAATTGAAATAATGGGCAAGTCCTAGGAAAGCAACCTGTTGTTCAGTCTCAGTGTGACAGAAAAGCACTGAACTTATTTGAAGTCCTGGCTGGAGTAGTCTATGAGGCTTACATCTTAGCTAACAGTTTTGAAGTTGTCTTAAGAAATTTGTAGTTCAGAGCTGATCTTTCAGTGTTGTTTGTCAGCTTAATGGCATTACCATAATTCATATGGATTTGTAGTTGCAGGGCTCATCATCTTCTTAGAGACCTCAAAGTTCACTGCCAGAAATAATCACAATTCACACACACAAAAAAATTAAATATTTTAGTTATCATGTGCAATAGATCTTGAAGATGTTAAAGAACCACAATTTGGTAAGTACATCTGGGGTACACAAACTTAGTTCCTCATTTCCTGATTCAGACTCAAGCCAGAAATCACATATAGAAAGCTAGTTGAAGCTTATTTCTAGAATTAGTTAGTATTCTATATGACCATTAATATCACAACAGAAAGTTTAAATATCTTATAAAATTTGAAATATGTATACAGTAAGGAAAGTTTTAAAGAGTCAAAATAAAGCCCAAGGATTAGGAGGCTGGGTAACAATAGAACAGTTCCTTAAGTTTGTTTTTTTTTTTTTTTTTCCTCTGTCCCATACCAGGTAGCTCTTCTGATATGAGACAGAGATTTTGAATTTTTGTTTAACAAGCATGCTTGGCTTTGGAGAAGGAAAGTCACACTTCAACTCCAAAGCCAGCTTTAGTTTATAATTAAATTGGGACCACAAAAAGACCATTTGTCTGTGGAGAACAGCAGAAACAAATATTTTGGAAGATTTTTAAAATCTATCCTGTTGGAAGTGTGCTTACCTATTAGGCAAATTTATTCTTTTTCTTAGGACATTTCTTTCCATCTTATTTGCTTGTCTTATTCTCATGTTTTATTTGTTCAAAAGTCTTCAGATTCCTTAGCTGAATGCTTTTATTATCCTGAAAACACAAAAACAAAACCCTGCCCAAATCCTAATTTTGGGGAACTCTTCTTTTGTCAAATGAAAGGCATTTGTTAGCCTTAAAATTAAGTTTAGATTGAATGATCACACTGTTTGATAAACTATTGCTTCTCCTAATCAAGAAGTCTCTCCTGTTTGAATCTAATCTTTATCAGTCTTGATGGTATCCATAGCTTTTCTTCTCTTGTGAAAACAAAATCAAAACCCTTTCCCCCAACATAACATATATCCTGATTTCCATACTGAGGTCAACACATCTTTAAAGTATACAGGCTGATTTAATTCAGCAGTCTTTCCTACTATCCAATGTCTCTCCAAAGCTGTTGTTTTTCTCATTAGCATTTTAAATTTTCATTTATTTATTTACTTATTTATTTGTCTTAGTGTTTTGCCTGGAACTGGAAACTGAAACTACAGACAGTTTTTAGCTGCAATGTGGGTGCTGGGCATTGAATCCTAGTCCTCTGGAACAGTCAGTGCTCTTAACCGCTGAGCCATCTCTCCAGACCCAGAATTTAAAAGTTTTAAAGTTAATAAAGCATTGTGCAATCTATATCTGGGAATCTTTAGTGCTCCTTTCTGTTTATTAAGCATAATCTTTTAAAGTGTATAACTGTTTGTCCTGTAGGGTTATGTGATATACTTATAATATGCTTTATGCTATAATATGCAAAAAAACTGTTTCATCTTACTTAAGACATATGCTGGAGCATTGTCAGTTTTAATTTGTACAGGTATACTCATAATGACCATGACCTCTAATTAATGTGTAATTTAAAAATCAGCCTTTTTCGAACTCAAAGCAGTTGCCCATTGAAATCCTGAATATATATCTATGGTATGGAGCACACGGTTTAATTTTCCAAACTCTGAAAAATGAAACACATCCATTTGCCAAATTTCATTTATTTGAGTATCCTTTGGGTTACTTCCTGCAGGTAGTAGAGTGTGGTTATACAAAGAACAATTTGGACATTTCCTTATAATTCCCTTGGCTTTTTGCCAAGTGATAGAAAAATATTTTCAAACCTTTGCTTTTAGCATGGTACTTGTTATTAAATTCTGAGGCTTCTAGCACATTTTCTACAAATATCTGATGAATTTCATCATTATCTTATACTAGGGAGCCTGGTAGACCTGTATGGGATCTGATATGTGTTATATATACAAAGAACAATTTCTATTTCTGATTATTTCTTAAAATTGAATAAATAACAATGTTAATTTTGAATTATCTGAAATAAGCTATGTGGTTTCAATATATAAAACAACTCTTTTTGCATATTTAGAGTCAATAACTATATTAAGAGATTCTGGAAAATCTAATAATGCCATGAGAATAACATATAATTCTGAATTTTAAGTGGACTCATGAGGGTTTTGAGCCATTTACTCATTTTTCCTGACTAATAACCAGCCATTCCTGATTAATTTCCACCAATATAGAATATGGGAGCTCCAGAAATTGGAATTCCTCATACAATGTAAAAAAGAATCATGTTATTTTTTTTATATATATTAAAAATATATAATACTTATATATATTTATATTATTATATAATTTATATATATATACTTATATATATAAATTGAAGATTTTTGGTTTAGAGATATTTATTGTTAACTTGTTGCTAATCTCTCTCAAGAAATTAGTTCAAGCTCTTTGCCAATGTTCATTTTTTGCACATAATAAGACAATTAATAAAAGGTACTAAAATTTCTGCTGCATCTATTCCTGCTAATTGAAAAAGTCTCAATTTACAGAATCAATTCAAAAATTTTTTCTATATAAGTCTTTAATTTTTTACTCAGTGCATAAGAATTCCTGTAGGCATATGTGGAGAAAGTAGAATGACCAGGATACAATTAAATGTGGATCCAAGTGAACCATATGTGCATTCTGTAGTTTCTCTTCTACCAAGGTCAATTCTCTCTTAGCTTCAATTGATAATTTTCTTGGACTATTTAAATCATTATCACCTTGTAAAATTTGAAATAAATTACCTAGTTCTTGAGCTGTTTATCCAATCATGGGCAATAGTCAGTTAATATCTCCCAGAAATTTTTAAAAAATTATTAGAAGTTCATAATTAATCTCTCTTATTTTACTTTCTGTGGTTGAATTTTCTGTACACATCTTATTTCTAGGTAATTAATAGAATCTCCTTTTGTGGTTTTTTTTTCAGGAGCAATTTATAATTACCAACATGGCAATTTTTTTCTTTACTTCTTCAAGCATCTTTTCTAAGGTATCTGCATCTGAATCAGCTAATAAAATATCATCCATATAATAGTAAATTACAGAATGAGGGAACTGTTCATGAATTATTTGTACAACAATGGCTGTTGTACAAAATATTGACACAGATATGTCTGTTTAACCTTGTGGAAGAACTCTCCACTGGGAATTATAAATAGGTACTGTGAAGGCAAACTTTTCTCTATTCTGATCTTGTGATCAGAGCACTGACCGCTCTTCCAGAGGACCGGGGTTCGATTCCCAGCACTCACATGGCAGCTCACAACTGTCTGTAATTCCAGTTCCAGGCAAACACCAAGACAAATAAATAAAAAAGATTAAAAAAAAAGTACAGTAAAAAAAAAAATGCAGTCTTTTAAATCTATCATTATAATAGACCATCCTTTAGGTAATACTGAAGGTTAAGGGACTGCCAGGCTGTAGAGATCACTTTACTTATGCTATTACATACATTACCATTCTCTATTTTCTAGATTTCTTTTAATGATAAATATATGAGAATTTCAATGACTGGTGAATTCTTCAATAGTTTGAGCATTTAGCTGTTCCTAAACCAGCTGTTCTAGTGCCTGTAATTTTATGATTACAAAGGTCATTTTTCTATCTAGACATGTTTGTGAGTTAATCATTTTTAAAGAAAGGTCTGTTAGTACCTTTGAAAGATTAACAGTTGTGCCCTATTTATGCACAAGGTGTTATAACAGTCAGTGACTGCTATCGATAATACAGTATTTCTTTCAGTATTTAGTATTTCTTTCAAAAGCATTCTTTATTTTGTGATTCATTTCTGAGATTGGAGGAATTTTAATCTGTGTATTTCTTTGTTATAACAAATCAATCATGTTCCCATAAATTAATTGCTATGTTAGCCACATATGGCTTTAATTTCCTACCTCTCCTTCAGGCCCTACACACTTCACCTGCCTTGTGCTTTGTTCTACCTGAGATGAAGTTTCAACACCTAGAAGCTGACCACCTCCTGAAGAGACCAATCTGATACCAAGATTTGGGGGAAATTATTGTTACATCCATGCATGGGTCAACCAAACCTTCAATTACACTGCCATTTATTTGTCTTTTTAGTATTGGTCTTTAATCATTTATAGAAATTTGCAAAATTCCTCTATCTGTGTGAATATTTTTCTTAGTTTTATTAGGAGGTCTTTCCAAGGCTTCTATCTTATCAATCAATTTTTCATATTTGACACAGATAACAAATCACTTTTTAAGAATAGAACATGAATTACCAAACTAATAATGATTATTTAATGACATTATATAAATTCTAGCTAAGATGATTATCCCTTCATTTAACTTTTCCATTTTCAAACCATCTACTGTGAAATCATACAAAGTTCTAACTCCCTGAATCATAATATTCCCCATTCTTAATATGGAAAAAAAATTCTTAAAAAAATAAAAATAAAACTTCACTTCTCCCTAAACTGTCCCCAGGTTTCTCACGAGATGTGCTGGCTTTTCAGTTTTTCATAGCAGCACTAGTGAAGCTGTGTAGGGATAGCCAGCTGCAGTGGTATTGCCCTTCTGTGTGGGTGAGGCAGCATCTGGCCTAACTCCGATGGCCTGAGGCACTTGTGCCACCAATAAGTGTGAAGCCTCACAGGACAGGACTGTGAGGCAAATGGCTGCAGTGGGGTGTCCAAACAGCCAGGCTAGCCACTGTGCTGCACAGGCTGGCCCTAAGGCAAGCAGACTGGGACTGAGGGCACATGACCCCACAGTAACATGGAGAAATGGCACTTTAAAAGCCACTGGCTTTTGGACACCAGATGAAGCATTTACCTATAGTATCCAATTATTAATAAAAACTCAGAGTTGGATATTCGGGTAAAAACCTGATAGATACAAAGGTCAGAGAGGAATGATCAGCTGACCCAAACTCTCCACATTCTCCTGATCAAAAAGGCCATGAAGCTCTTTCAGACCCTCTCTATATCTTCACACACACACACACACACACACACACACACACACACACACACACACACACACAAAATCTGGTTCCTAAACCTCTCTGGTTAATTCCAGTCAGTCAATCACTCATTCTGCCCTCTGATTCAAGTTAAACTTGAAGGTAAATCAGTCTTGGTGTGCCAGTGTGAACAAATATCCCACAACACAAACCCTCACTTGGGTCAAAGTCATCCAACAAACTCCTCAACTTCACTGATACACCCTTCAGTGTCTCCCACTACTTTCTTTGTGCCTCTCTTCAAAGACCTCCATTAGTGACTATCCCTGTTGCCTCTGACACCCCAGTTGCCAATGCCCTGCTCCCACTATTGACTTCTTCCCCCTTGAGCACCCAACTCCTCCTTTGGGAACCAAAGCCAAGTTTTTTCAAACCTTCCACAGCTACCCCAAAACCTGTTTCAAATCATTCTTCTCACCATTTTCTAAGATCCTCCCCAATCATCCATGTTCCTACAATATCTCACTTCCAAAATCTACCTGAACATCCCACAAAAGACTATTCTGATATAATGGAAGCTTCTCAAATTGCATTTCCCCAACACAACCAGAACCTATTTCAGATGACAGCTGTTACCTGAATTATCCCAATTAACCCTAAATAGCCAATCTAAATTTTCCTGGCTCCTCTCAAAATCTCAAAGTAAGTACTCAGGCAACCAGCAGCCTAAGTTCTTCTGCCTATAGCCTTTTCCTAAAAGTGGAATCTCTCCACCTCTCCATGGGACAGTTCCCAGTTTCCCTGGCCTTGAAACTCCTCTTCAACTGCCAGAACTATACAAATGTACATCCAAAAGAATTTTTTTCTAAATTCCTTAACTTTAACTGCATCTCTAGACTATCTGTTTTTTGACAGGTTCCAAATCAACTTCAGGTTACTCCAGCAAACTACAGAACCAGCCCCAGCTGCTTTCTCAGAATCTACATCGTTGTAGTTCAGCCTCAAAGACTATACTTCCCTAGCCTCAGGTGGTTTCACAGAACCTTGGGCATCAACTGACAGCCTGCTTTCCCAAATTTGTCCAGCAATCCAGCCTTTTTGGGTCTCCTAACAACAACATCCCAATGTCATCAGAAAGAAGCCAGAAAGAATAATGCTCACTTACCCAACACCCAGCCACCCAATAATCAAAACAAAAAGGTGGGAATGAGAAAGCTTTAGCCAGCCTGGGCCTGGCACACATGGCTCTGGCAGCCTTGCCCACCCCCCCCCCCCCCACCCCCGCCATTCCCTCTGCCTTGAAAAAGAAAAAAAAAATTAGATTACATTCCTAAAGCTAGCCACCAAGGTCAAGGTCTACTGCCTTATTTGTCCACTTCCTCCTCCTGAGGCTGACTACCAGGGTCCAGCTCTGAGAATATTGAAGTCCAACAATGAAAAGTTCCCTCTGGTCAACTAATTAACATGCCTAATCAAAATATACCACTGCACTCTAGCCCATTCTAACCCAGACTTCCCTGGTTTTTCTTCTTGAAACTTGGGTCATTTGCTTGAAACAAGGTCATTTGCTGCTGTTTCTCTGCCTGAGTCAGAAATCAGACACTTGCCTCCTCCCACTTAGTAAAGGATCCTCTATGAAAACAGTTGGCTGTGGTTTATATCCAATCCAGGGTCCTGAAGGGAGCCCCCACTGTGCATGGGCTTCCTTCATTGTCCAAATGCATGGGGCCAAGGAAGCATGGTCCATTCTTCCAAGTACATAGGGCCAAACAAGCATGGCCCATGCTCTCAGAACCATTGACCAAAATAAGTCTTTTCTTCTAAATGTTCTCTTGGGCATTTCGTTCACAGCTATTTTAGTAGTTGCCTGAACATCCACCAGCCTAATCAAATGTATACATAAAATTAGCTGCTGCACTCATACACTGAGCATTATATTTCAAGGGACTGTTTTTTGTTTCTAGAATTTCTTTGCAACTATTTTTCAAATCTGCTCTTTCTTTACTTTCTTTTTTATTTTTATTGCATATTTTATGTTTCTAATGTGCTTTATTATTTTATTTGATGTGTTTTTGACTCTTGACATCAATTAAATGACCTTTCCCCCCACTTTTATTAAAAACATTGTTTTCCCTCATGATATATCCTGATCGTGGTTACCCTCCCTCTATTCTTCCCAGTCCTGTTCCCACTCCCATCTGGATTCAGTCTTTTTTAAAGTTCTTAATTCACCTGTATTAAAGTGACAATGGAAGTTTTGTTTGTTTACCATTAAATCATTGAAAAAAACAGACCCCAGTTAGTGGATGGATTGAGATAGCCCAGGTCATTGTCCTTTCGCTTCAGTGCATACCCAGTTAAGATACTGACAGCAAATGAAAGCCAATAATGAAGTAATTGGGAATAATAAATCTGGAGGGTCTTAGAAATAAAGTAAAAACTCAAAGACTGTGACTATAGCCTTAATTGCAAGTCACTCTCAATCACGTATCATATCAAAGGTCTAGCCCTCAGTGTCTCACATTATGATCCTCCTTGGAAACAGATTAGTAAGTTAGAACCAAGTTCTCTCTCAAGTGGAGTAACACCTTAATGTATACCTAAATCAATAATCCAAATAAATTTGGGATGCTGTTTGTTTTATTGGATTTCATGCTTGTTTCCATATTTTGCAGTGCATGCATGTTAGCCAGTGTCAAGATTTTTTAATTTTACTTTATGTAGGTGGGTGTTTTGCCTAAGTGTATGTCTGGGTCTCAATTGTGTGCCCAGTACCCCAAAACTCTGATCTCAGAAAGAAAACTGTCTATGTTTGCTCTGAGTATTCCCTATATGACCTTTGGTGTGCCTAAGCTTGCTTCCTCCTATGATTAGTATGGGTGTTTTATCATGAAAGTATGTTTAGTTTTGTCAAATGGTTGTTTTGAGTCACTTAAGATAACTGTGGTTTTTTTTTTCCTTTCATCTATTAATGTGGTTACTACAGTAAATGATTTTATATGTTGAGTCATCTCTGTATTCTAGGAATATATTTCATTTGGTCATGGGGTATGATCGTTCTAATATGGTTTTGAATTTAATATTTTGGTAATTTTAATACCAATATCCACAAGGGCCACTAACTTTTCTTTTCTTATATGATTTTGGCTTTGTAATCAGGGTAATGTTGGCCTCCAAGAATAAAATAGGATCTTAAGTGATATAGCAGCAATTAGGAGTGCTTTCCACACTTCAGAGAACCCACATTGGGTTCTAGTTCCCAGCCCCTCATCAGGAAACTCACTACCACCTGTCCCTCCACCTCCAGGAAATACAGTGACCTCCCCTGGCCCCTGTGGGCACCTGAATGCATGGGATACACAGACACACAGACACAAATAAAAATAAAAATAAAAAGTTTAAAGGAACTAAGCAATTTTCCTTCTTCAATGGCTTTTAAGTTTGAGGGTTGGTACCAGTTCATCTCAAATACTTAGCAAATTTCACTAGTGAAGCTATTTGGTCCATAAATTTTCTCTGTGGGAAATATTTTATTATTGATTCAATCCCTTATTGTTTCTAAGTATACTCAGATATTGTTTTTATGATGTGGTCTCAGTAGCTTTTCTTATTTCTAAGAATCTGTCCGTTTCATCTATATGACCCTATCTGCTGGTAAGAAGTCACTTGGAGAACTGCCCTATAGCTCCTCTTGTCTGCATAGAAACCATGCTGATGTCCCTGCTTTTATTTCTGAGGACAATTTGAGTCTCTTTCCTTAGTGAATCTGACAAAAAAAAAAATCATTTATTTTACTGAACATTGGGAATAACTGGTTTTAGTTTTTGCTTAATTTTTCCTGAAACAAACTGCAATTTACTATTTATAGGTCAACTCCAACTTTCAATCTTTCAATGAATTGAGTTCCAAGGTATTCAGATCACACAGAACTTCCAGCAAGACTGCTTTGTGGGTGGGAGATCGATGCCTGGTGCTTCCTATCCATCAATAGTCTCCAACTCTTTCTTCATGGTTAGACAATTTTCAGGAATATAGAATTTATAAACACCAACATTTCTGTGCAATGAGATGCTTTCTTTCTTTTAAAAAGATGAAAAATAGACTAACATAGCCACCTGTTCCTGTATGGTTAAAATTGCAGCTTACAGTGCCTTTGTATGGAATACCACTCCATGAGATCACCAGAAACACATAACTGACCTAACATCATTACTATAAATATAAATATTATTCCTAACTTTTCCAAGATTTTGGGATTCAATATGTAGAGGAAAAAGAGAAAGAATGAAATTCTTGAATTAAAAAAAAAAGTTAGATGCATGTGAACTCAGTGACCTGAAAGTTCACACTACATCATGGAATAGAATACCCATGGAATGAAATGTTCATGATTCTTCTGTTCATTCAACAAATAGTAATTGTCTACCATTATTCCCCAAGTGTTTCCCTGGACATAGAATATACACCGTGAAGATAAGAGCTAAATCTTGGGCTGACAGTACAGCCAAGAATAGAAGCAATACAATCCTGAGAACCAGAGCTCCACCTACCCCTAGAAGCACAACAGAAGGGGGAAAGTTGTCTTCTGACTGCCACACACACAGTGGGTTCATATACACACAATAATAATAATAGCAACTATTATTATTATAAATAAGTGACTAAAAATGTTAAAAGCCCCTTTCTCATGAAGGTTGCATAGAAGAAGATTTAAAAGTAGCCACAACAAATAAGTCCTATGCTTTGTAAAAACTCTGAAGAAATAACAAAATAAAGAAGGGGATAAGGAGTGACAGAATTGGAAACATGATGCTGATTCTCATAATAATGAACTGCAGTCCATTCATCCAGACCTTCTGTCTCGTCATGTCATATAAAGCACTGAGCTGATGGCCATACCACCTTGAACACACCTGTTCTCATCATAAATGTGGAAATTAGTCTTTCTCCACCTGAAGACTCTTCTGATCTTTTTATTAAATGAAAATATACCAAATACACCAAAATCTTGTGCCCACCACTTAATGTATCAAGACCCTTAATATTTTTTTTAAAAAAGAAGGAAAGAGAAAACCTGAATAAATACCCCTAGCCTTCCCTTAAAGCTGGTGCAATTATTGAAGTGATTCTTTAAAAGACTTGTTAAAATGCCAAAAGAGTGCCACAGAAAACACGTCAAATAAAGATTGAAGTTTTCTTTATGAAAAAAAAGTGTTTAATGAGGGTTTATGGGTCTTATAAAAACCCTTAACACCTTACAGACAGATGGGAAAAAGGGCTCCATTTAGGTATCATACCCCACAGCAGACCACCCAATGCTGGTGTCTAGAAGCCTCAAACAGACCCATCCTTGGGAGCCTATGTGGAAGCCCTTGATTTTATGATCATTTTAATTGTATTTGGGTTATTACCTCATGCCCCAGAAAACACCTACACGATTTAATAAAAATGAGTGGAAAACACTGTTCTAGTTAAAGTATGTATTAACCAAAATCATAAACTAAGTATGTTTCACCATAAATTAACTGGGTGTTTAGTGTTTTGCCTTCAAGTTATATTTATTTTCTTATAGCATGGTGTGCTTCAGTATGTACCAAATCACTGTTCATTGACTTAGCATTTAGACACCCTCTGCTATCTTTAACTTGTATACCCCACACACCTGCCCTATATTATAAGGTAACAAGTACAGCTGGTCAATTATGTATATACTCTGAATAGTAACTACAAAAGATTATAAATCTTAAAAACAAAGAAACAAAAATAACCCCTGTTTTGCAGTGTGCAGTGTTGGCATCTTCCACCATAAACAAAAAAATACTGAAAAATAAAAATCCTCTTTCCTCTGTATTGATCTAGAGTCTAGACAATAGATTCTGAATTCTTGGCTTTAGAGTTATGATGAGAGAGAGAGAGAGAGAGAGAGAGAGAGAGAACACCAACCTTTACAATGGTAATATATACACAGTCCCATGCGGCTCTCTGACAGTTGGTTCAGTCTCGGTGAGCCTCTACTAGTCCAGGTTTGGTGATTCGGTGGGTTTTCTTGTGATGCCCTTGACCCCTCTGACTCTTACAATCCTTCCTTCTCATCTTCTACAAGATTTACCAAGCTCTGCCTAATGGTTGACTGTGGGTCTCTGCATCTGTTTCCATCAGTGCTAAATGGAGCTTCTCTGATGGTGATTATGCCAGGCTATGAGTATATGCCTTTAAGTACAGCATAATATTTTTAGGAATCATCTCATTTATGTTTTATTTTTGCTGGTTGAGTTTGGTTCTATCCTAGGTCTCTGGGCCATATGGCCTCTTGCTTTGGTCCCCCAGGCTGTGTTTAGGGGTAGGCCCTCTATGGCATGAGTCTCAAGATGGACCAGTCATTGACAGGCCACTTCTACAATTTCTATGCCACCTTTACCCCAGCACATCTTACTGGAAGGACAAAATGTAGATTGAAGTTTTTATGGCTGAGTTGGTGTCCCAATCCTTCCACTGAGAGTCTTTCCTTTTTAGGGAGATTGCCAGTTCAGGTTCCATATCTTCTGTTACTAGGAGACCCTAGAAGATTCCTAGGCATTTCCATTGCACTAGGTTTCTACCTTTCCCCTAACTGCCCCCATTCCAGTTTCCTTTCCCAGTACTCTCTCCATCCATTCTTCCCCACACCTGACCCTTTTTCTTCCCATCCCCCATGACAGAGGGAGCAGGGGCTGATTCTGACACCTGTGCCTGCTTTTAGGACCCCTTTCCTCCTATTGGATTGCCTTATTCAGCCTTAATATAAGGGAATGTCTCTAGTCTTATTGCAACTTGATATGCCATGTTTGGTTGGTATCCCTGGGATGCAGTCCTTTACTGAAGGGAAATGGAGAAGGAGTAGATGGGGAGGGGCCATAAGAAGAGGAGGAGACCTGGTGAATAATTAATAATTTTTAAATAAATTAGTAAACAATAAATAAATATTAATTAATAAAATAATAAGAAAGTAACAAATTAATTTAAAAGCTAAAGAATCTTGGCAGGGATAAAGGAACACTAAAATGACTGGAAGGAGATATCAGAGAGTCTTTGGGGAAAGAGAAAATAGAATATGTTATATACATATTATATTAATTAGGATTTCTATTGCTCTTCCTTGTTTCTATTGCCTTCAGAGACACAATGACCATGGCAATGTTAATAAATGAAAACATTTAAGTGGGGCTGGCTTACAGTTTCAGAGGTTCAGTTCACTATCAACATGGTGGAAAACATGGCAGTGTTCAGGCAGACATGGTGCTGGAGAAGGACCTGAGAGTTCTACATCTTGATCCACAGGCAACAGGAAGCAAACTGAGTCTCACACTGGGTGTGGCATGAGCATATAAGACCTCAAAGCCCACCCCCACAGTGGCACACTTCCTCCAACACAGCACACCTCCTAATAGTACCACTCCCTATGGCCAGGCATTCAAATACATGAGTCTTTGGGGGCCGTGCCTATTGAAACTACCAGACATGTATGAAATTGTCAAAGAACAAAACTAACGAGTTAAACTATTTTAAATGCCCTCCACACAAAGAAAGGATTGGCAACTAGAACTTGAATCACTAACCCTAACTGCAGCCACTGCTTGCACAGACTTCCTAGCATAACTCCAACAATGATCAAGTTTGCAGCTGCACCTATTCCTTGTCTTTCC
Source organism: Sigmodon hispidus (assembly GCA_004025045.1). Lineage (NCBI taxonomy): Eukaryota > Metazoa > Chordata > Mammalia > Rodentia > Cricetidae > Sigmodon > Sigmodon hispidus. The sequence continues at coordinate 33,018 of PVIH01011538.1, forward strand.
ATAAACTGTTAACGCTGGCACCTGTCACTCTCCTCCCACGGTCATGTCACACGTGCTGTCATCCCTTCTGATTTCCAAGGTCCAGAACTATGGATGTCTTCTCAGCCTTAGATGCAGAAACTTTCTGTAGCTTCTGCCGTGAGATGCTGTCTTTTGTGAGGTCACCTGCCTGATGCTCTTCCCACCCCTAGTATTCCACACTGGCTTCTTTTCTCCTGAACCTCTCATAATGGTCAGTGGCCTGTGTCATTCTTGAATAATCTTCTCTTCACTCTCTAGATGATTTGATCAGTCTTTATCTACCAAAGATTCATGCACAATCAAACTGACATCATGATGCTCCTTTCCTCCAAGAAAAACTACTTCTTCCTCCAGAGTTTCCCAGCTTGGTCAGTATTGTCACCCACCAAGTGCTGGTGCTAGGGACCCAGATACCACCAGTGATGCTTCCTTTTCTTTGCTCCCCCCATGGGGCTGGCAACTTATGACAAGAAAGTCATCATTGTATTTAAAAAAAGAAAGACAAGCATGAGAGAATAGGAAAAAATAAATTTCATGAGAGAAATAGATGGTCATAGATGAGCCAGAAAGAATGCCATTGTGCCCATTACAGTAAACCGCTAAACTAACAGAACAGTAATAACAGATTTATTAATAAACCAAACCACTGCTGAAGCCATGGGAAATAAAAAGCTCTTTCAATAATAGTATAAATACAAATAGCCTCAACTTATCAATTGAAAGATATAAACTAAATGACAAGAATTTAAAACTGAGATTGAGCTGTCTCTGAAAAACTTACCCTAACAGTAAATGTTGTTTCATTCATTGGGAGTCAAAGGATGAAAATCCATCCACTGAGTAATGGAATCCATAGATGATCTGTGATAGCCATTCTCACAGCTAAGTGTGCTTCAGATGGAGACTACTCACACAAATACCAAAGACCACATTTAAAAGAGAAAACAATCATCTGAAAAACAAAAAAATTGAAATATAGATTACATATACTTCACATGTATAAATGTATGTATGTATATTAACACAAATCACCAGCAACTTATAAAGGAGGATGCATTTATTTAGGTGATTCAGGGAGGAACTCACTGCTACAAGAGATTAAACAGTGGTGCAGTTCCTGAAAACCTGGACTGGTCCATATGGCTGAAGCTTAGTGAGTCAAGTCCTCCATCTAAGAGCACAAGAGAGCAAAGAGAAAGAGAGGAAGGGGTCAGATTTGCACCTGTTCTTTTTTTTTCAATTAGGAGTGTTTAATATCTTTCATTTATTCTTAGGGTCTGGTATGGGCTCATGCAAAGTAAGCCTTAGAAAAAGCAAGTCTGTGTTCATATATTAGGTGATTAAAAGGTGAAGTATGCATTTTTTAAATGTGATAATGGAGATTTCTCACTAACCTAAAACCCTTTCATCCACCTGTTCTTTTAAAAAAAATTTACTAGACACAGGTTCAGATTAAAGGGTTGAGAAAAGACTTTCCAATCAAATGGTCCAAAGAAATAAGCTGGTGTAGCCATCCTAATATCTTACAAAATAGACTTCAAACTAAAATCAATCAAAAAAGACCAGGATAGACATTACTTATTCATCTCAGGAAAAATCTACCAAGATGAAGTCTCAATCCTGAATATTTATGCCCCCAATACAAGGGTACCTACATATGTAAAATAAACACTACTAAAGCTTAAATCACACGTCATATGCCACACACTAATAGTGGGAGACTTCAATACCCCACTTTCACCCTTGGATAGGTCAACCAGACAGAGACTCAATAGAGAAATAAGGGATCTAACAGAAGTTATGACCCAATTGGACTTAACAGATATATACAGAACCTTCCACCCATACACAAAGAAATTTACATATTTCTCAGCACCCCATGGAACTTTCTCTAAAATTGACCACATACTCTGTCATAAAGCAAGTATCAATAGATACAAAAATGAGAATAACTCATATCATATCATATTAGACCACCATGTTCTAAAGTTATAGTTTAACAGCAACAATAATCACAGAAAGCCTATAAATTCATGGAAACTGAGCATCTCTCAATTGAACCACCTCTGGGTCAAGGAAGAAGTTAAGAAAGTCTTCCTAGAAGTCAATGAAAATGAATCCACGGGGCTGGAGAGATGGCTCGATGGTTAAGAGCACCGTCTGCTCTTCCAGAGGACCCGGGTTCGATTCCCAGCACCCACATGGCAGCTAACAACTGTCTGTAGTTCCAGTTCCAGGCAAAACACCAAGGCAAATAAGTAAATAAATAATAAAGTTTAAAAAAAGAAAAAGAAAACGAAAATGAATCCACAACATACCCAAACTTATGGTACACAATGAAAACAGTGCTAAGAGGAAAATTCATAGCACTAGATGCCTATATGAAAAACCTATAGAAATTCCACACTAGAGAACTAACAGCACAGCTGAAAGCCTTAGAACAATTAGAAGCAAACTCACCTAGAAGGAGTAGATGGCAATAAATAATCAAACTTAGGGCTGACATCAATACAATAGAAACAAAGAGAGCAATACAAAGAATAAATAAATCAAAGAGTTGGTTCTTCGAGAAAGTCAACAAGATAGATAAACCATTATCCAAACTAGCCAAAAAAACCAGAGAGATACAGTATCCAAATTAACAGAATCAGAAATGAAAAGGGGGACATAACAACAGACCCCCAGGAAATCCAGGGAATTATCAGGTCATACTTTGAAAATTTATACTCCACAAAAATGGAAAACCTAGAAGAAATGGACAGCTTTCTGGACAGGTACCACTTACCAAAATTAAACCAAGAGCAGATTAATGACCTAAAGAGACCTATAACTCCAAAGGAAATTGAAGCGGTTATTAACAGTCTCCCAAGTAAAAAAAAGCCCAGGACCAGATGGTTTCAGTGCAGAATTCTACCAGACATTCAAAGAAGAACTAATACCAACATTCCTCAAATTTTTCCATACAGTAGAAACTGAAGGAACATTGCTGAACTCTTTTTATGAGGCCACAATCACCCTGATACCCAAGCTATTCAAAGATGCAACAAAGAAAGAGAGTTACAGATGAATCTCCCTCATGACCATTGATGCAAAAATATTCAATAAAATTTTGTGCACTTGTTCTTAAACCGGCCTTATATCCATGCCCTGAATACTGGGGCCTCAAGCCCCAAAGGCCATGCCTCTAGATCAAGGTGATAATGCCTGCTTTCCACTACATATGTATCAAATGATGGGGTTCCTAACCCTAAATGGCATGAAATGTTAGGTAGGTCTTGATCCAATATTAGTGGGAGACTTTTACACCCAGCTCTCACCTTTAGATATGTCTTCCAAACTAAGAATCAGCAAAGAAACTTCAGTCAATTCATATGACACAGATCATTATATTTCATATACATTTTCATAATATTCCATCCAACAGATAACAAATATGCTTCTCAGTGTCCCATTAAATATCCTCAACACTCAGTAACACTATAGGCCACAATAAAAGTCTTAATAGGTTAAAAAAATTAAAAACAATTGCTTGAACTTTGGCAGAAATCGGTAGCAAAAGAAAACACAGAGACCACATGAATACTGACACCAAAGATAGGCTTGTGAATGAATAGGAGGAAAACTATAAAATTACTAGGATCAAATAAAAATGATAGCCCAATGTTCCAGACACTTTGGATACAGTTAATAAAAATGTAAGAAAAAAATAGCTATAAATGCTTACATTAAAAACTTGAAGGAAAAAAAAAAGTCAGGCATGTTGGCACATGCCTTTAATCCCAGCAGTCAGTGGAGGCAGACAGATTTCTATGAGTTAAAAGTGAGCCCATAGACAAGGCTTTATAGTGACACTAAGTGTTAACAAAACAATGAAACCTCAGAGAGGGACAGGTGAGCAGGTGAGCAGGTGAGCAGGCAAACTAGTTCAGTGGGTAAAAGTGCCTGCTCCAAGCCTAACAATCTAAGTTTGAACCCTGAGATCCATGTGCACACTGTGGCATAGACACACACACATACATACACACACACACACACACATGTGGCAGGGAAATTAAATACTTTAATCTCAGCATTCTGGAGGCAGAGGCAAAGGGATCTGTATGTGCTTGTGGCCAGCCTGGTCTACATAAAGAGATCCAGACCAAACAGAACTACACAGTGAAACTGTCCCCCAAACAAACAAATAATGTGATAATGCAGCAAGTTAATTGTTACACTCATATATGATTTTTTATGTCAACACAATAGTATTCATCTCTAAAGCACTGGCTGTCTATATAATAGAATGAGTCTGGGGAAAACTTCAAAGAGCTTTTAGGTAGAACACTGACAATGGACAGCTCTGAATCACTGGAGCATGTTAGGGTAAAAACAAACCTCTACATACAATAGGATGCTTTGAAATAGTATAGAATATTTCTGAGGTTGGCCACAGGATGATACATGGACTCTAAGGGACATCTACATGGCAATGATGTCAGGAAGGGTGAAGAGAAGGGACCAAGGGAACAGGCTACTAACGGCTAAGTGGAAGGGCATTGGGGTTTAGACTCTGATAGGTATGTGAGAGGAGAGATGTGTTAAAGAAACTTACATTTTAAGGTTTAGAACTTAGTAGCTACTTTTGAAAAATAAAAATGGAGCCACAGATGCCTCGCTATCTTCAAAGACAGTAGCATCTTGATAGAAATAAGGGAGTTGGAAGGGACAGATGACAAGCCCAATTTTGGCCATGTTGAACTTTAAGTACTGATGGAACAGTTGGAGATAGGAAGACGGAGCTTCGAATTAGAGATCCAAGCTGGAAGTACATTTGTGTCACCAGCAAAATGTCAACTGCTGAAATCATTAGCATGCCTGAACTCTTAGGTAGAGAAATAGCAACAAGAAATCACAGAAACAGGGGGAAAGACTGAAAATATGAATATGTGTTTCTATGCCAATTATTAGCAGAAGAGATGCCAACTTTAGTCTTAGAACTCTAACAGGCAACTTTGGGGATGGTACCACCTTGTGAAGATGTGCAGTCTCTGGGAATGGGCATGACTGTGTGCCTCGGCTGAGCCCATGTCTTCTATACCACCCTGTAGCTATCAGTTAAGGGGATGTAAGTGGGACACAAGCAAACCCAGTGACAGCCCCTACTCTTTCTCCCATATTTAATACTTACAATGAAAAGATATTACAACTTGGTATCCCACCAACAGCTGTGTCTACAGAAAAGGAAAAGTCAACCAAATCTCTTTCCTAATATTACTGGCACTTCATTTCAAAGACTTAAGGTATTTGGGATCAGTTTTTATTGAAAAAAAAAAACACAGTTAGTGCTTCCCAAACTTTGATGTAAATATTAATCATACAGGAATTTTGTTAAATGTTGTGATGGCTGGTTTTATGTCAACTTAACACAGGCTGAAGTAATCAGAGAGGAAGGAGCCTCAATTGAGAAAATTCCTCCATAAAATCAGATTGCAGACAAGCCTGAAGGGCACTTTCCTAATTAGAGATTAATGGGGAAGGGCCCAACCATTGTGGGTGGGGTCATCCCTGGAATAGAGTCCTGGGTCTATAAGAAATCATGCTGAGCAAGCCATGATGAGCAAACCAGTAAGCAGCACCCTCCTTGACCTCTGCATCAGTTCCTGCCTCCAGGTTCCTGCCCTCTTTTGAGTTCCTGCCCTGACTTCCTTCAATGACAGACTACAATGCAAAAGTGTGGGCTGAATAAGCCCTTTTCTCCACTGCTTGCTTTGTCATGGCATTTCATCGAAGCACTAGAAACCTGGATAAGACAGATATAGATTCAAATTCATTGAGTACTAGCTGGAAACTGAGTCTCTATACCTACATCAGCTCTCAGATGATGCCTCTGGGGCGGGCCAGAGGACAGAGCCACATTACCTCCTTCCCAACATGGCAGCATGGGTTTGTGGTTATGGCTACAAAAGAGTCTGAATCAAGCAAAGTATCTGGATTCATAAGCTCAAGCCATCCTGGCAACACTCTGGCACTCTAGCTCAGAAGCAAGCCAAGAGAGGTAAGGTAAGACTGTAACTTCATGAATGAGAGGGATTGGGTGAAAAGAACAGAGTAGGAAGAGCCTAAGACTCAAGAATGAGTGACAGTAAGCAAAAGACATGGAGACGCAGAAAGGTGATGCAGATAAAAGAAACAGCCTATAATTCGAAGCCTAACTTTGCAGAAGGCATGAAGAGAGAAGCAGGAAAGCCCAGTACTCCTGGAGACAACAGACAGTTTTAGCATCCCAAGCAGCTGTGGTCTCCTGGAAGGTGGTTTCCTGCTGGGCAGAGTCTGTTAGCTCAGAGACTAGCAGGCAGCAGGCAGGTTCCTTTGGGTATCCCATTCCATACAGAATTCAGTGTTTTCTTTGCTTCTCTGCCCCTTGACTCACTCAGGTGACACCTTGCATCTTAGACATCTGCTGTACCTTGGGGAACCTCTGGAGCAGAAGAATTTGCTGGATCTATAGGCTATGATGCCCTGTGGGGCCAGCAGAAAGTTTCTGCCATGCAAACATGGGACACTTCTAAAGTAAATGCAGCCTTAAAACTGACAACCAACCCTCAGCTTATGAACAGCACCAGCTGCCACAGTCAGGAAGTGTAACTATGAACCACAGCCAACTGCACTTTCAGGGAATACAACATTTTCTTGTGGCTTCCTTTGGTACTGCATGCACATACTGCATAAACATGCATGCAGTCAAAAAACCCAAACATAGAAAATAAAGATAAATAAATCTTTAAAAATGTTTTCTCTTTAAATTTTATGTGTAAATGTTTCTGCTGTGTGTATGTGTACCATGTATGTGCAGTGTCTGCATAGGCCAGAAGAGGGTGCCAGGTCCCCAAGATAAATGTTTCCCCTGTGTATGTATGTGTAGCATGTGTGTGCAGTACCTTCCTAGGCCAGAAGAGGGTGTCAGATCTCCAGGGCTGGAGTTATAAGCTGTGAACCAGGATTGGGTGCTGAGAACTGAACCTAGGGCTGGTTTTTTGTTTGTTTGTTTTCAAAATAGCAAGTGCTCTTAACCATTGAGCCATCTCTCCATCCCCCAGCTTTTCTTTTACTATATTCTGTCATTTTCATTGTATTCCATTATTTAAAATTATACTGCAACATTTTTGTTCCTCTTCTTACTATTATCTACTTTTAATGCGTATTTATTCTTTATTTTGTGATGGATGTTATGTCTCTTGATGTTGTACTCTTCTTCAAACTCTTTCCCTCTGTTCCCTTTCAGATTATTATTAACCTCACCTTTATTCTAAAATGTTCAGCTTCATGGTTTATTCTCCATTACATTCTTTTCTGACTGTGTGGGTGTGTTTAATTGGTCTTTTTATATTACTAGGACCATTTTTTTTGTTGTCTTTGCTACTATAGTGATTTGTCCTGAAATCTCCTGGGAAATCATGAGAACACTGCTCTTCCCACAAAAGAGATCCTGAGATAAAAGTCCATCACCCTATGTTCACAAGTCACAGTATAAAAACTCCAAACCATGACAAAGCAAAGCATCACGATTCCTGGTAAAGCTCAAAGGTCTTCAGTGAATATATCTAAAGACACGGGAATAGGTGAAATAACAAACTCTTTAAAGCCAAAGCTCAGGAAAGGCTGAAGTTTAAAACTTGACAGAGAATTCAAATAAACAAATGAATGAAAAAAGAAGGCAAGTGAAACCTTCCATGAGAAATTCAACAACTTGTGATGAACTCAGCAAGGTGTAACTTCCAAAACCAACTAGCTAAACAGAGATTTGGGAAATGATGAGCTCAGTATTCAAATAATAAGTATTGATGAAAACTAAGAAAAAATTAATGAGTAAGGAAAAAACCCCCAAAACACTAAACCCAATAAACTGAAAGGACAGAAAAATCCTGCACACAGAAAGTACTTCACAGTAACGCCATATGATGGAAAGCCTTACAAACTGGTTTTAGCCATTTTTACTTCATATTATCATATACTAATTACATAGTAGTAGTTTATAATGATATATTCATTCATGCATTTACTATATTTTGAAAGCATTCATCCCATATTTCTCTTCTTTGTCCTCCTCACCCCACTGACTCCACCCAATTTGACTTGTCCTAGTGGTTTGGGTTGCAGTGATAAAATGCTGACCAAGCTTTTCTTTCTTCTTTCATGGCACCATTTAGGTGGTTGGCCAAGTCAAGGGGAAACTGAGTATCTCTTATGAGCCACCAGCTGTCAGACAGTAGCACATGATGCACACAAGCTTCATACTTTCTATGAGAAGCATGTGGTCACAGAAGTAAACACGGATGCTGATGAAGACTGGAAGGATTGTGTGCTCGGAATCAGCAGTGGGAATGACAAGCTGGGGTTTTTACATGAAACATGGTATCTCCACCCACAGCAGAGTGAACCTGTTCTTAAGGGCCCTTCTTGTTACAGACCAAAGAGAACTGGAGACGGTACAACTATTTGGAGATATACTTGAGTATCTATTTGGGTGTTTTAAATTTGGTCATTGTAAACAAAAGAGAAAAGGATATTTCTAAACTAACAGATACTATGTCCCAAAAGAGCAAGAAGAATGTACAAATGCTTCACTATCTCTAAAGATGACAATGCTCACTAACATGTTTTCTTCTTGAAAGTCCTTCAACAAAGAAGATAAGAATCCCAGGACTAAAGCTGCCAAGACTTATCATCTTGTTATTCTATATGTCCTGCAACACGAATGTCAAAATACTGATGTGAAGAAACAATGCACTAAGCCAAATAAAGAGGGGATGCACAATATACTAAATTGTTGGACAAGAGAATGAGGGCAGCCAGAGAAAAACACTGCAACAGATCACCAAGAGACACCGGTTGCCCTCACTGAGAGCTGCAACTTCTGCCAGCCCAAGAGACAGGCTCTATAGGGAAAACATGAACACTGATATCCCAAAGCACCAAGGTTATGTAGGTGTCCATGCATCCACCCAGGGAAACTCTGAGGCACTATAATCAACTGTGAGTGACTGGCCATGTTCCCAATCCCAACAGTTCTCTGCAATGATTTCTTCCCATCCATGAGAAAACTACAAATGCACCAACATATTTTTGTATATTAATTTGTGGTCCCATGAAAGTGTCTGCATATGAGAACTTCTGAATGTTGCTTTGGGCTTTTTAAAACAATCACAGATAAATTGCCTTTACCTGGTAACTCATTACGTATCCTCCCACGATGTTTATTATGACTAAGGACAGCAATAACCACGGTTACTGATTTATCTGGGTTTTCCTCCTGTGAATTCCAAGAATAGATGGCCTTGTTTCTCTTGCTCTTTCCCTGAGTGACTAGCTCAGGGACTAACTGACAGAGAGGCATATATAAGCCTGGACTAAACTACAGACATTTCCAAAGTTAGTTATGTGACACCTTGATCCTCAGCATTGCCTTTGGAGGCTCTGTGGCTCTTGATAATCCTGAAAAGGCTGTTTTGATATAAAATGTCAGCATGGTGACCATCATTAATTTTGAACTCTCCTGGGTGTATGATAACAGAAAAGCCAATTATTTTATGAATTAATATAGCCTACTTTCTCACAAGCAGTCTCCCAACTCACCAAAGATGGGTGGTCAGACTCCACTCTAGTGACAGTGAAAGCCCCGAAGCTACTCTTACATGGAGCAAAAGCAGCAGCTCCAGGGATGTGGCCAATGAGGAAACAGCAGAAGCACCAGAGAAAATACTAGAACCTCAAGGCAAATAATAAAGGTATCACTTATGCTTGTGGTAGAGTATAAGCTGAGTTAGAACAGTGTCCCTCATCCTGAACATTTTGCCTAAAGGACCCATGGGTGTTTTGAAGAACATGTTGTAAAACGTAAACAATAGTTTCTCTGGTTGCTGCCATAGATAAAGAATGTCTTAAGAGCCCAACAGAAGAAAGTTGTTAAAAAATAACCTACAGAAAAGGGCATTGTTTTCATATACATGATATGAGAAGACCAAGAAATGTCCTAACCAGATCAAAGAAAAAGTGCAAACTGTTCAGATTAATAATGAGTGAAAAAGTAAAAAAAAAAAAACATGTCTCAATCATGTTTGAGACAAAACCAAGTTTCTAACATGGATGAGAAGAAAATCTAAAATCCCCACTAGGCCAGGCACCTGCCAAATTGCCTCCAGTTTATAGAGTTAATTACTCAAAATGATATGCTGCAGAGCTAAGAACTGATCACCTGTAACTGTGTGTTCTCCACGTTTCAGTTTTTCACTGAGACACACAGATTTCTCCTGGAGTTTCCTGACTCTTGGTAAGAGCCCAGCAGCTATGCATTAGCCTGATTGTACTGTCACACTTTAACAAGTAAATTGCTGTGATTCCATAGCTGAGTGGTGTTGTCTGAGATGCAATATTCCATATTGCTCATTTAAAAGCAGCTACATTTTTATATTAACAATCTATGCATATCAGAGCTGATTTAATATTTTTAGAATTCCTAGACACTTGGCATTCTTTACCCCTGGGCAGAAACAGGACACAGATTTTGCTATGAGCCCAAACCAAATTATTTTACCCCAAATAATATGGGTTTTGTTAAAAAAAAAAAGCCAGGTGAGTACTGAATTGAGACCCCTGGGTTCTGTACCATGAAGTTGGAACATGCTTTCAGGTCTAGGGAGCCCTGAAAGCTGCTGTTTCCTCAGGAGCACCTCTCTGGTGAGCCCTGGTTCTCCCTAATGTTTCTCTGCACTGTTTTTATTTGCCAGGGCAACAGACACAAAGTGCCATGCTTGTGAATAAAGCCCTCCATGCAGAAGCAGAAGGAAGTCACTCCTGCCCAACTTAAGGGTGGCCTGGGCCCCGGCTGTCCTTCTCAGGCACCGCGGTGGTGGTCTTATGTCAGCAGGCTGGAAGAGGCTTTGTTCCCTGATCTGAATTCTTTCTGAGAAAGTATCTATTCTCTCTGCCCTTTCTAAGAGTGCCACTCCACACTGTCCTGGCCAGGCCACTCCTCTTCTCAGGAATGTTTCTGCTTATTCCTTTCCTGCTCTCAGCAACTGACAGCTTCATTCAGAATCTAAAAAATCATGTAATCCTGAGCAAGCAGGCTGGGAGAGGGATTAGGATCCCTCCTGAACCAGGAGGAGGGGCGGATCCTAGGCATGCTAAATGCTACCTAAATGGATAGCTTGACCCATAAAAACTATGCATGTCATTAGGCCCTTGGAGAACTTGTGAATATTTAAGAGATTATTTCCCAGTGGGCCCAATGAAGACATTAGATGTAAACTATGCAAAAGCTGAATGAGCTGGCCTGTTGCATGGGGTTACTTGGTATTGTTCATTTAGAGACTGAAGAATGTCTGTCAGTGGCTCCACCACGGCTGGGTTGATGGTAAACTGCTGTGACAGTAAGCAGCCGCCGCCGGGCTCAGCAGCTCGGAAAGGAAAACTCTGGCTTGTCTTAATATATGCCACGTCGTATATTAAGAGAAAGGCACACACTCCACTCTACAGCAAGTCTTCAAGCAGTCTTCCCAGTTTTTAAAAATAGTAGAATCAAGTTATATCTAGATGTCAAATTGGAGTGTTCCTTTTCTTACATTTAGAACTAGAATATTGTCCTACCCATGAGAAACTTATAATAAATACCAGGATTCTAGAGCTAGATTTATAGATTAGTTCAAAAAAGATCCCCAAATATCTCATCTACAACATGGAGCTATAAAGATGTAAGCCATGGTCTTCCATTAAACATAAAGTACAATGGCTACAAGCACTGACTGAAGACACTCAGGCCTATTACAACCTCCCACGATGTTAGTGTGAGGCTGCTATTGTATTTCTGATGGTGAGAGCTCCTGGATTTTTACTAATTTGAATAAAAATGGAATTTTATGGTAGTATAACAACTCACCTCTGTATTGAAGCACTAGCAATTGATCTGACCAGAGATCCCAGCTGAGCCTGGAAAGGCAGCTTTGCAATTAGGAGCACATATTTCTGGAGTTTACAAGCACATATACATCTTGAGTTTAGTTCTTGGCACCCATGTTGGGCGACTCACACCAGCCTGTCACTTCAGCTCCAGAGGACCAGATGCCTTGAGCTTCTTCTAGCACCTGTACTCAGGTGCAAATGCACGGGTGCATACACTTCATGTGCATGCACCACACACACATGCACACACACATATATGCATACACTTAATAATAAAATTAATCTTTTTTAAAAAGAAAATAGTCATTTTTTCTGTCTTTTCATTTTTTCTGTTCTAGTTGAAAATAGTTACCTGTGCTTCTTATATAAACTATCCATATTCCATCACTTCTTTGTTCTTATTTGTTTTGTTCTAAATGAAGAAAATGATGATTAGATTATGTCTGCTTATTCTCATTCTTCATCTGGAGAGTGTAGGGTTTTTTTGTTGTTGATGATGATGCTTTAGTTTTTTGAGACAGAGTTTCTCTGTGTAGCCTTGGCTGTCCTAGATCTCACTTTGTAGACCAGGCTGGCCTTGAACTCATAGCGATCAGCCTGCCTCTGCCTTCTGAGTGCTGAGATTAACAGTGTGCACCACCACTGCCTGGTGTGGATAAATTTTTAATGCTATCCAAGAAAAGGAGTTTCCTGTAAAGTGATTAACATAAAAACACTAACTATGGTGGTATACAAAACACATGCTTACAAACCATGCAATCATGTTGTTTTTAAATTATACTGTTTTGAGTAAATTAGCAATTTGTGTTAGGTCATGCTCACATGCTACCACTTATGGTCCACAGATCACAGAGTGGACATGTAAGCAAGTGAAAATGAAGAGGTTGCAACATGCCCTTTGACCTGAAGTCCAGTGCTTTCAGAGTAGCGGGGCCATAGACCAGGTCTCATTTTAGTAAGAGATGTGAAATCTCATAACAAGAAATAAACTGTGATTCTAGATCTCAAGAAACAACTTCTTGTACTGTTGATGTGACTGAAATCTAAGGTTTATTACTAATCTGTTCTACCATAAAACCAGGAGATAAGGGCTGCTTATAATAGGAAAGAGATTTAATCACAGTTGCATCTAAAACTAGAGAGATCCTCAGGCCCACTCTTGGCTTGCCACAGCAGTGCTACAACTTATAGAAGAAAGGAGAAACATAGAATGAGTCAGGGAAGCATATGCTGGTTGTCTGAACTGGGAGACAGATCCTTCTCTGTATGTCAGGGTTCCCAGCAGTGATGCCTCTGACTCCCTGCATTGATCTCCCTTGAGAACAAACTCTAAGGCCCCTGTAACAGTGGGGGTTAGGACCACTGTGGTCATCTTAGAGAAGTCTTCCACACTTATGCTAATTATTAGTCCTTGCATTTAGCTCCCAGTCTTTTGCTGAACTCAGTTATAACCACCACTTGATGTTCCCCAAAATAAGTTAAGTTACAAAAGGCCCAGCTTCACCTAATGCACCTGTGGTGGTTTGTACCTACTGTCATTTTGTCAGGATTCATCACATCACAGTGCCTAAGAGGAAATATCTTCACCGGGTTAAATAAGTTGGGAAGAGCCCATATATCAAAGACCCCAGTTTGTGTAAATGCAAACTTATTTGAAAGAAGAGAAATTGGGTTAAGAACACAACTGAAGGGCTTGCCCTGTCCCTTGAAAGCAGTTGCCCAGGAAACAATTTCCTCCGGGGTCAGCACAGAGAAACTGATACTGCTATTGTCCAAGGGAGGTAGGCTACACCTTGAATTAGCAGCTAACCTTGGCAACCATCATCCATGTGGCACTAATTTTTTAGGCAAGAAAAGTGCAAAACTGAGGGTGTAATAGAGTTTTGCCCAAGGTATCTAAGGGCAGCTCAAGACAGACTGTGGTAGGGTCAGGGTAGGAAAAAAAGGGTCCGTGAAATAATCCCCTGGCCCTGAGACTAGAGCAATGGAAAGCACCCTGCCACTAGCCAACTCAGAAACTGAAATCCAACCAATCCTTGAACATTAAAACCACCAATCCTTGAGCACAAACCCCAGCTAATCCCTGAACACAAAATCCAACCAATCTCTGAGCTTGTTTCAAGTTCAGGATTTGAAATCCTACCAATTCCCACCCTGAAAATCTTCACCCTGGAAAGCTTTGCCTTTAAGAAACCCTAGGGCAGCCTTTATCCACCCTGGCAGAGGCAGTTGCTCTTCTGGATTGTAATGACTCTCTTTTGCCAGAGTGGAGTGGAGAAGAGTTGTAACAGTTTTCACTGGAGCAGAGCAGAACTGATCCACTTCCACCAGGAGACTTTCCCTTAGCAGAGCGGAGCTGTAATAACCTCCGACTTTTGCCAGAGCAGAGCATAACTCTAACACTTTGGCTGGGGAAACCATCCCCGCTGCTGGAACAGAGCTGGGCTGTTGGAATACCCTTAAGAGCTGTAGGTGTTCTTTGGCTTCTGACTGCCAGAATGCTTCTATCAGAACTGTAATACAATAGCTAAAATTATATTATTTGTAATAGGGGCAGAGTCCCTTCAAGGAGATCCCAAGAGACCACTGTGTCACCAGAAATGTATAAAACTAGAATGCTTCTCCACAACTGAAGACAGAACTACTCTGGCTCACCTAAAACAGTAGCTGGAACTCAGCTGTAGGGGAAGGTGTTTCTCTCTAATTCACTTCACAAATTCTGAAAGAGGCAATTGATTCATAAAATGTGCAAATGTCAACACAATGAGCAAGAAATTTTAGCAAGTTTTCTTTTGGGCCACCAACCAGCTCCCAAATCATAACATGGAGACTTACTAGTTATGAAAGCTTGGACTTAGCTTATGTTTGTCCCATAGCTCTTATAACTTAATTTAAACTGTTTCTCTTCATCTATGTTTTGCCTTGGGGCTTTTTCTTTAATTAATTTTTCCTCAAACCCACCCACTGCTCCCCTTCCTACCCCTTCTCCCAGTCTTCCCCCAGCCTCTCCGTACCCCAATCCCCCATTCATTGTCCAGAGAGGGCAAGAAATCCCAAGGTGAGTCAATCCAGTCTGACATATCCAGTTGAGGTAGGACCGAGTCCCTCCCCCCAGTATCAAGGCTGAGAAAGATGTTCCCCCACACGGCATGGGCTCCAAGCAGCCAGTTCATGCACCAGAGGGAGCATGGCCCGAGAGCAAGAGGCGCCAGACCTGCCCACATCTTTTGACTGTCATCCACATTCAGAGGGTCCAGATCTGGTCCATGAAGGTTTGTCAGCTGCCATTTCAGAGTCGACAAGCTCCCAAAAGCATAGGACTGCCTACTCCATGGGTCTTCCCACCATGATCCTGATCCCTCCACTCAGGCAATCTCTCCTCCCTGTCTTTAGCTGAACCAGTAACTCGACCTGGTGTTTAGCTATGGATCTCTGCATCTGCCTTCATTAGCTGCTGGATGAAGGTTCTATAATGGAAATTGGAGTGGTCATTTATATGATTATAGAGAAAGACTAGTTTAGGTACCCTCTCCACTATTGCTTGGAGTCCTAGCGAGGTCCATCTTGTGGGTTCTCGGGTGTTTCCCAGGTTTCTCTCTAACCCCACAATGGCTTTCTCTATTAGAATATCCACTTCTTTGCTCTCCCTCTCTGCTGCTCCTCCCACTCAACCATCCCATTCTCTCATGTTCTCTTCTCACTACCCCTCCATATGATCTCAATTTACTCAGGAGATCCTATTTCCCCTTCCTAGAGGGATCTATGGATCTCTTTTAACTTCTTCCTGTTACCTGTGGGGGGTGGGGGCTGTAGCCTGGCTATCTTTTGCTTTACTTCTAAAATCCACTTATGAGTGAGTACATACCATGTCTATTTTTCTGAGTCTGTGTTACCTCACTCAGGATGATATTCTCCAGATCCATCTGTTTGCCTGTAAATTTCAGGATGTCATTTTTTAATGCTGCAAAGTACTCCAATGTGTAAATGTACCACATTTTTAATCCATTCTTCAGTTGAGGGGCATCTAGATTGGCTCCCAAGCAAAAAAAGCCCAGGCCCAGATGGTTTCAGCGCAGAGTTCTAGCAGACATTCAAAGAAGAGCTAATACCAATACTCCTTAAGCTGTTTCACACAATAGAGACAGAAGGAACATTGACAAACTATGCGGCCACAATCGCCCAATACCCAAACAACACAAAGATGCAACAAAGAAAGAGAATTGCAGACAAATCTCCCTCATAAACATTGATGCAAAAATACTCAAAATATTGGTTAACCAGATCCAAAAACATATCAAAAAAATCATCCACCATGATCAAGTATGCTTCATCCCTGAGATGCAGGGATGGCTCAATACAAAAAACAAAAAACAAAAAACAAAAAACAAAAAACTGTGAATGTCATCCATCATATAAACAAACTGAAAGAAAGACACATGATCATCTCATGAGATGCTGAAAAAGCCTTTGATAAAAATCCTGGAGAGATAATGAATACAGGGAAATACCTAAACATAATAAAGGCAATATACAGTGAGCTGTCAGCCAACATCAAACTAAATGGAGAGAAAAATCAAAGCAGTCCCACTAAAATCAGTATAAGACAAGGCTTCCTCTCTCCCCTTATCTATTCACTATAGTTCTTGAAGTCTTAGCTATAGCAATAAGAGAATGAAAGGAGATTAAGGGGATACAAATTGGAGAGGAAGAAGTCAAACTATCACTATTAACAGATGATATGATTGTATACATAAGTGACCCACAAAATTCTACCAGAGAACTCCTGCAGCTGATAAACTTTTTTGCATTCTGTATATTCTACTCCATGCCTGGCTGACCCCAGACGTCTCTCTTCCTTTCTCATTCTCTCCTCTCATCCTCTGTTCTTGAGCCTAGATTCCTCCTGTTACTTATTCTCTCTGCCTGCCAGCCCCATCTATCCCACTACTGTTTGGCTATTGGCCATTCAGCTTTATAGTAGATCCATTAGGTGCCTTAAGCAGGCAAAGTGACATATCTTTACATCATTAAGCAATTGCATCATAACATCTCTGCCTAGTTGCAGTAATAGTCCACAACAAGAAATATGAAAGAGCAAGGAAGTGACAGCAGCAAGGAGCACAGTTCCCTAGCAACTGGAAAACAAAGGAGGTTATGATTGACAAGAGAAGTCTGTGTTTCAAAGAAGAATAGCAAACAACAAGAGAACAGGGAGGTCATCCAATGAAATCAGGAGAGTAATACATTAATGAAATGAAAGGTTTAATGATTAGGTCCAAATAATAAAAAGAACCAATCCATAACTGTGAATGGAAGAGTACAATGAATGAACTGAAAAGTGTGACAGAGAACACTAACAGCAGGAAAAAAAATATGTGGACTACAAGAAATGCTATTTGAAAATAAACTCAGGAGGAAAAGGAAAAAGCATGAAAAGCAATGAAGAAAACCTTGGACTAATGGAATTACAACACTTATATTACAGGAATTTAGGGAAGGCAAAGAGGGGAAAGGAGATGGCTCGGTGGGTAAAGTGCTGGCCCGGCAAACACAAGTGCCTGAGTTTGGATCCCAAGCACCCACAGAAAATCCTGGACAACTGGTGTTTGTGATCCAAGCAATAGGAGGAAGAATCAGGAGGGTCCTACGTGGGTTGGGGGGTGGGGCCTTCTGGCCAGACAGTCTAGACAATTGGTAGGCTCCCTCAGAAGTAAGGTAGAGAGCAATGGGTCAAGACATTGACATCTCTGCTCCCATACTACGTTTACAGACACATGTACATATGCACACATATACATACAACACAGGGAATAGCTGAATCCTTCCTAAATCTAGACCCATATACAGAAATCTCAAGGTTCTCCAGTAACAAGATTATGCAGACATATTGTAACCAATCTGTCAAAAAAGACAATGATAGAATCTTAAAAGCAACATGAGGGGAAAAGTCTTCACAAGAAAACCTCCATCACACTATCTAAGCAGACTTTTCAACAGCATGTTTCAGACTAGGAAAGAATGGGACGATATGTTCAAACCCTTACAGGGAAAAAAACAGCCTCAAATCAAGAATATTTTGCCTAGCAAAATTATTCTTCAAAAACTAGATAAATTGAAACTTTATCAGGTCACTTCAAGCTGAGAGTTAATCACCACCAGAACTGACTCTTATAAAAAATAGTAAAGGGAGCTCTTCAAATTCAAATAAAAGGAAGCCAAATGAGTAGAAATACATAAAAACATAAATACAGCACCAAAGTAAACCCAGGCTGAGAACACACCAATACATCAACACTTCGATGGCAGAGATCACCTTACATCTGAAAAGACTCATATTTAGAAATGGTAAAGACTACAAGACAAAACTATTAATACAAAACAATGGCTGCATTAATTTGTTAAAGGATGCACAATGTGAAGAAGTTGTAAATTGTTAGCTCAAAACAAAACATAAAATGGAGTGTAAGCATAGGAATGAGCAGCAAGAAAACAAAATCAATGTGACTAACAATTTGATCTGAGCTCATGATACCTCAGCACGACACAAAGAACTTCAGGCCACTAAGGAACGCCAAGAGCTGGAGAGTCTTCCCCAGGGAGGGGCACAGCAACTGGTTACCCAATACCAAATGGTCAGCCCTGAAAGCACACATACACTCAACATTATACAGACCAAACAGGTTGTACTTATATGTATTTAGAAGTATACATATACATAAATGCATATAACAATAGTTAATGAAAATAAGAGACCATGAATATGAAAGACAGCAAAGAAGAAGATATGGAAGGGATAAGGGAAAGGAGATATGATGTAATTATCTATAATCTCAAAAAATGGGATAACAATTAAAAATTGGGCCTGAATAGGCATTTCCCAAGATAATACATACAAATATTTTTAAGTATATAATCAATTCAAGCTATTGATAATCATAGGGAAATGAAAATTAAAAGTACAATGAGGTGTCACCTCGCACTTGTGTGTAATTATCAAAAATTAAAGGTATCATTATGCTTCCAATATTGCTCTTTTTGTTTGGCATTAATGCAGCCATTTGGGGTCTCTTGTGCTTCCATGTAAATTTTAGGATTTTTTTTCTGTTTCTGTAAAGTGCCTGGAATGCTGGTGAGGAGAGCACTGGATCTGTTCCTACTCTTGGTGAAGTAGGTAACTTGACAGTCAGTTCTGCTCATGTGACTATGGATGATCTCTCCATCTTTCAGTTTTATGCATCTCTCCATTCAGTGTCTTAAAGTTTTCATTACAGAGGGCTTTCATTTCACTGTATTTACTCTTACATTAATTTTTCTTTTGAAGCTCTAATGAATGGGGATCCCCCATTTTATTCTCAGCAAGTTTGCTGTTTGTATAAGAAAAGCTACCAAATTTTGTGGGATGATTTTATAGCCTGCTCCTTTCTAAGCCCAAGAGTTTTCGAGCACAGTCTTTAGAATCATTCAGGTATCAGAGCATGTCATCTGTGAATAGGATTATGTTGATTTTTGCTTTTCCCATTTCCTTTTATTTCTTAAATTACTCAACTCTTGATCATATTTTTGAATAAAGGCATCCTTCCCTCATTCATTTTAGAGTAAATGCTTTTCTTGCCCCCATTTAGAATAGAATGTTGTCTATAGTCTTGCCATATATAGCCTTTATTATTTTTGAGATGTGTCCCTTCTAGTCTCAGTTTCTTTAGGGCTTTTTAATCAGATGTCCTTTTTTACATTGCGACTGAGAAACACATTGAAGTCCTCTGGCAGGAGATCAATGTAGCCCGACCTCAGTGAACTGTGGGCTTCAATACCCTGGCCTTCTCTACCATGAATTGGAAGAAAGTGGAGAAAGATAAGCAGCCTTAGGCAGACCTGAGCTTCAGCCATGTGCATGGTTACACCTGGGGCCAGAAGAATGGCATGGAAGCCAATGAGGGAATGTCCCATGCAGAGAACTGTGGGCCCCTAAGTCTCTCTCTGGCTGGTCCGAGAGGCAGAATTTTATGTCTACATAGCACTCACGCTTTCACACCTTGTGAGCACGTGTGTTCAGGTAGGCTGCAAGGTGCTGCTCAGATCCCATGCCTCGGGGAACTCCCACATTTCATGCCATTCTGCACCATGCAGCTGGTCTGTGAAGAGAGCTGCATCAAATTGGTTTTCCAATTCCAACCATCTATACACTACTAGGAAGTCACTGTGAAGATCTTGCCACTAACTTTAGATTCTGTCTTTTTATAGAAGTGGGGAAAAGGAGAGCTAAGGGAAAGGCAGACAAGTTGGGGGGGGAGAGGAGTCTGGTGATGAAACACAGCAGAGCTGACTGTTTTGCTTCAGTAGTTCCATTGTCACTAAAGTCTGCCTGATTAAACCTTAATATGTGTGGGGGCAGAGGAAACTTCTGAACTTAGCCAAAGATCTTTCTACAACTATTGAAATGACCGGGTGAGTTCTGTTCTTGCATCTGTTGTGCTGAATTACATTTATGTATTACATTCATTGGATGTATTACATTTATTGACTTTTATATGTTGTTCTGGTTTGAAAGCAAATGGCCACCATAAGGAATGATACTATTAGGAAGTGTGTGGCTTTGTGGGAGGAAGTGTGTCACTAGGGGGATGAACTTTGAGGGCTCCTATGTCCAAGCTACACCCAGTCACTCAGTTCACTTCCTGTTGCCTGCAAATCAAATGTAGAACTCTCAGCTCCTTCTTCAGCATTATGGCTGCCTGCATGTCACCCATGTATGTTTCTCACCATGATAATAATAGACTGAAACTCTGAACTGTAAGCCACCCCATTAAATGCTTTCCTTTATAAGGGTTTCCCTGGTCATGGTGTCTTTACAACAATAGGAACTCTAAGACAATGCTCATCAGGAATATCATTTATAATTTTTTCTTTTATTTTGTTATATCCTTCTCCAGTTTGGGTATCCAGGTTGGTTTGTAAAGTCTTGAAACTATGAAACTGCTAGAAGAAAAAAGACAAAATCTTTCAAGACATAGGTATAGGTAATGACATTTTAAAAAATTATTTATTTCTCTAATGTGCATTGGTATGTTGCCTGCATGTGTATCTGTATGAAGCTGTCAGATCCCTCAAAACTGAAGTTACAGACAGTTGTGAGCTGCCATGTGGGTGTTGGGAATCAAACCCAGGTCCTCTGGAAGACCAGCCAGTACTCTTAACCACAGAGCCATCTCTCCAGCCCTGGTAATGACTTGTAGTGGGAGTATGTGTTACATTGTAAATAATTGTCCCGCCTATTGGTTTAATAAAAATGCTGACTGGTTGAAGAAACACAGGAAGTATGGGTGGGGCTACCAGGCTAAAAAAACTCAGTACAGGAAGAACAGACTCAGACCCCACAGAGCTGCAATGGAGACAAGACAATGAGACGGAAGCAGATGCAGAAAAAAGAAGCTGAAACGCTGCTCTGAGAAAAGGTATCAAGCCACATGGCTGAACAAGATGGGTTGAGTTCAGATGGAGTTAGCAAGTTATATGCCTGGGTCTTAGGCCCATCAGTGTAAAAATAACACAAGCATCTCTGTGTATTAGGGCTTAAGTGGCAGTAGGGCTGAGAGTGGGTCCAAACCTTGGGGCCAGATTGCAAAGTCCAGGCCAGAAACAATACAACAATGACTTTCTAAAAAAGACTCCAAGTTCCGGTTCCGGTTCCGGGACCAGGTGCTGTCTGCAGAGTGTGCACCCACGCACTCTGTAGCAGTCGGAGATAAGCTCTGACTGCCACACTCCCCCCAGCTGCTGCTGAGGAAATTTGCACGGCTGCCATCCCACCCCCAATTGGTCAAACAGAGAAAGATTGAACACTTGAAATTCAGTCCCGTGCCCAGAGCAGAGGTAGAGATTGAGCAGACCTTTTCCTCAGAGGTGACAGGAGGCACACATGCCCGAGTGCCACAACTGACCAGGAGCCACCTAATCATGAACCACTGAAGCCATGGGCAGACACCAGTGCAAAAGTTTACATAATAATATAAAGAACAACAAGTTAACTCCAGAAGAAAAAGGCAATCCTACAATTACAAGATCTGAACTAAGCAATGAAGAGGAAACAGAAGAAAGCAACACCAAAAATTCCTCTATGATGATCATCAAAGCTCTCAAACAAGACATGAAAAATAGCCTTAAAGAAATAGAAGAAAATACAAACAAAAAATTGGAAGAGATGAACAAATCCATGAAAGAAACATGT